>LPNX010856416.1:7768-21463 GCA_001517045.1 Pseudotsuga menziesii
AAAATATAAAGAATTGTATGATGTTATCATTACAATTATTAATTATAAAAAAATTGTATGCTTTTTATTTTTGACAAAAATGGGTATGTTTATAAAATAGAGCTTGACAATGAAGTCGCTGAAAATACAAACTGGTTTGGAAACTAGAACTTAGACTACTACCTCCAAAAAGACAGACGCTCCACTTAACCCAAAATCATGCTAAGGAGGTACATTAGTACTTGGTAACTCATTAACATACAATTCATTTCTACCCTTGTTCATGGATTTATTAGTAGCACTATCCGCGAGAGCATTTAACTCGCAAAGGATATGAAAAAAATTAATTTGGCTAAAAGACTTAGATATGGATTTGATTCTATTAATCAATCTAACTAATCTTAAATTCCTAAAGTAGCTTTCCCCATTCATTGCTTGAATGATTAATCGGGAATCTCCAAAGACCATAATTTCACCCACTCCTTTGCCCTTCAGATGCTTGAGACCTTGCTAGAGTCCATATGCTTCAGCCATATTGTTAGAATCATGTCCAATATTCCAATAGTATTCTAAATCAATTTTCCCTTCTGGACACATAACAACCCCTTCGCCTCCCACTCTTCCTCGATTTCCTTTGGAAACTCAATCGAAATACAATTTGAAAATTTTCCTTTCTTTTAGCCAGTTCTCAAACTGGGATTTGTAGCCAAGGAATTTTCAGCAGAGATGTTGAAACTTTGAAACCAATTTCTTTCTCTTTATGTCAATTTAGCTTTGTATGTGGGGATCCTGAGCACACTTACAATCTCACCCATTAGACTATTTACCTTGATTGCAATTTCCCATGTTGGGTGAGCTTTATCTTGAAATATTCATTGATTATGCTCAATCTAGATGCACCGGCACATGACTTTTGAGATCTTCATCCAGCAGAGTATGAAACATTTTTTTTGCCAGATCTCCTTTATACATTTTTTCCTAGTTGAGGAAGCGGAGATGAATATTGCTCGGCATATGGAACTCGATCTCCCACGACTTCATTGTTTCATTCCAAATAGCGATGGCAAAGGGACAGTCCAAAAAAATGTGCTGTCTATTTTCGTTGGCAGTTGAGCACAGAGGACATCTAAAAGGACCCTCGAATCCTCTCTTCATCAGGTTGTCACCGGTAAGTATTTTACCATGCATCAGAGTCTAGGAAAATAAATCTAGCTTGGGTAACGTCTTGTACTCCGAGATATTTTTCCAGATCGCAGGGTCTTTTGGCACGTTCGACACAACTGCAAAAATCTTGTATCCATCGGCTGTAGTATACTTACCAGAGTTGCCTCCCCAACCGCATCGGTCCTTTCATCTTCTGGAAATTGAAGCAGAGCCCTATAAATGATGATTCAACTGTTTTTTTTCATCTTGGAAATCTGCCGGACATTCAGGAATTTTCCAGCCATCCCATCTATTTGGTGGTTTAGTCTCCCAAGCTGAGATGTCCCAAATCGTTTTAAGGCAATTAATAATATTAATAATTTATATTTTATCAATTTATTAAATGAACCAAAATTTTCAATAAAATAAATAAATATTTTAATAAATTTATTTACATTATATATATTTAACAATGTAAAAATTAAAATTTAAACATACTTTTAATCTTTATTATATTCTGTAATTTTATTATCACAAACCTATTAAATTTTATAATCTTTTTATTATTAATGATAAATATCATCAAAATTTTATTGCTTAAACAATAAAATTTTATTAAATTTATAATAAATATAACTTTTTAAATAGTTTAAATAAAGTAAATATTATTATTATTTTATAAATAAAAATTTATAATATTATTATTAATGACAAAATGTTAAATTTAATGAACATATTGCAATTTTTTTTTTTTAAACATCATCTATAAAAGGTTTTTATAAAACAAGCTATGCATATCCATTCAATACAGATAAGATAGCAGAACAGAGAGTTCATGTAGTTCAAAATTGTTGCACATTAAGCTTATCCGAAGAGTTGTCCAAAAAACTACACTTAGAGGATTTTCAAAACAACTAGTGCCTGGGGTAATGTATACCCTTATAAATTGATTACAGAGCAAAAGAGAGTAAAACATTTGAACATAATTAAAAGAAAACTGGTTATGGATTGCCTTTGAATTTCCTGGGTTGAACCATAGATTCTTCCTCCATTGGGTGCTCTGCTGCTGCAGTGGTTTCGTTCACTTTGCTTCCTTGATTCATGTTGATTAGACACTAGAGATCTTCTTGGATCCTATCATGTAAACCGTTATCTCCCTCAGATTGCTCTCATTGTCATTGATCCTTGCATCATGATTGCTGATTTGCAGAGAGGTGCAACTCACCGTTTCCCCCATGTTCTTGACCTCCTGTGCTATTTCTTTGTTATCCATTATGCCAATCGGTATCATCTCATAAAGACGCCTAAGGTTCTTTTTCACGTCCATGATACCTGCATTTTCACTAGCGTGAGACATTCTTCCGATTCCCGAGTAAAGATCAATATGAGCAAAATTACAGTGCAAAGCACGAACAGAGCCTGCTAGCACGCAAGCTTGATTCTCACCCGAGAGACCACTTAAAATGTAATTGAACAGTTTCATCTCCTGTTGCAAGGAGGAACCTTCTTTACTTTGCCTCTCTTTGCAGGATAAGGTGCCAACTGCACCTTCCTTCCACCCTGTACAGTGACAGCCTAAGACCGTGCTTCTCTCAAAATTGACAGTATGCGCTTCTGAGACGTGAGGTTTGAGCTAGAACCAGTGTTTGAAAACCACAACGAGGAACCTGAGAGGGTGCTATAGGAGTAAGAGGAGAAGGCTGTGAGGGCAAGCCTTTCCTTCACAAAAGTTCTAGTGAGAGGGAGAGCTTCCCACGGGATCTCCTGTAGCCACCCTTCATCAACACCTGCAATTACATTCAGAAGAATTCGCTTTGGAGGGACCTCATGATAAACAGAGCCGAGAGAAGGAGTAAAATGAGTTTGCATGCTGCTGTAGGGAGAAGACATATCGAAATGGTCAAAAAGACATGGAGTGTGCGAGGAGGAACGTCATTTAACCCATGACCGGTAAGCCATTAAGCCAACAATACCCAAGAGAGGAAGTGGGCAAAGAATGTACCACACGGCGGGGGAAAGAGGGAATGCGGGACAACATAATGAATGGGAGGATCCTTCAAGATGGAGTGTGGAATGGAGGCCAGCTGTAATATCCCTCTCCTATGCCTGGAATATCTTGTAATTGCGCATATTATTGTACTCATCTCGGTGAGGAGCTCAAGGCCAAGGCCCCACCAAGACAATACCTTGTGGCTTATAAAAAGTTAACTATCTAAGTAGAAATACTTGGAAGATGAAAATACAATGACATAACTTAACAATGGGATAACTAATCCCACCATGGATAAGAAACTTATCGCAACTCAAGACGCCCTAGAGGAATACCCAATCCTAGTACAGACAAGCCCGAATAGAGAAGGTTTCTTTTTATTTTTCTACAGTACAAAAGACAAGGGGTTAAATCTTTTAAGAAAGAAACCCGAAGAATTAATAACAAAGGGCACTACACAAAGTAGCTCCCTTGAACTTAGGAGATATCGTCTAATAATTAAAATGACATGACATCTACCTAAAATAGTATATAGAGACTCCTAGTGTGATTGATGTATATATCAATATACATACTTATAGTATGTCAACAAAAGATTAATTGGCAGCATAGCCCTTTGAGTCAGGCATCATGTGAATGACGTCATGGCAGTTCTATTAACTGTGTTTAATCGTAAACTTTAACCTTGTATAATCACTACCACGCTATTTAAAAGGGTGTGATTAGTGTTGTAACTAGAGTATAGCAATTAATGGAGTGAGTTGATTACTCTAAGCTTTATAGTAATAAGCATAATAGCATGTGTATTATGCTAAAAAGACCACGTAGGCAAAAAGGGAAAAAAAAAATATAGAAACATCTCACTCAAGGGCTAGTGGATAGATGGGAATAGTTATGGGCCCATGAAGTTATCCTTCTTTTTCGTGAGGTATTTTTAGTATCTAATTAGCCACATAATGGCATGCACGCAAGATATGAAGAGCTTTGATGGGAACCGTCAGTTTAAGAAAAAGTAATGGCTTTTTACCTGAAGGACTCCCTCAAAATCAGCCACAACCCTATTCTCTTGGGATTTTGTGTAAGAGATACCTTAAGCTAAGTATTAGCCGTTGGGAGGGTAGGTAAGGGCAGAGAATCCCTGGACGCATTTTGGGGAGAATATTTCCTTCATAAGGAGGAAAGTTGTGCAAGGTGAAGAAAAAGGAAAAAGAGAGAAAAAATCCACTCTGCTTCTGGAGAATATCAATATCTGTGAGGAAAAACTCTGTGCTTTGGGAGTATGGAGATTGGTGAGGGGAAATTCACTGCACATGGACAGCGTGTAGATCTGGCTCGCGGGATCCGGCTCACTCGATCACCAGGTTTTTTCATTCAGTAAGGTATGATCTAATCTTTCGAGAAGATTTCAATTTTTGCGTGGATCACAATCCACATCCAACATCGTGCCTCCTTATAGCTTCAATGTAATTCATAATCTATATTTTAGGTTGTGTAGAGATAAGCGCTCAGCTATATCCAGATCTGTTTGTAAATGGGGTTCAGGGTAAGCTTCTGTTTGTTTTACAGTTCAGACCCAATGTGCCAGCGTTTTATCAATAGCCGGCGATCTACCTTTTATGATGGACGGGTTCAAATCTAAATCCTCGTTATATATATATATATCCCAGCTGCTTGTGATTTGTTTGTTAGGGATCGGCTGGGTCACGGCCCCATCGTTTTCTTGTTCCAAGCCGTGTTTTTTCTCTTTACATGTTATGAACCCCTCTCTGTCGAGCTCATTCCAGTTCTTACTTTCTCTAACCTGAAACTGCGCTGTGGAAATTCATGCAAACTACCCTCAAGCCCCTCAGTTCATTTTCGATCTGAGCATTAATAAATTTTCGAAGTCTGCGATTTCCTTTGTTATAAGGCAGGATGTATTCTCCACTGCCTACGATTGTTTTTCTTTTAGATTGAACCTGAAGGAACCATTGAAGAATTTTGGCCACTTGCAATAACTCGATCTGAGGGTTCATAGCCTCTGATACTCGCCTTATCATTAAAATCGTAATGGGTCTTGATTCGGTACTTTTCCTTTATGATAAAATTTATATATATATATGTCAGCTTAATCTTGTAAAATATGGGTTAGTAGTAAGTCGTTTTCATACAAGATAAGTGTGATGACGACTTCTTGGCGATTAATTCATTTGTCTATATTAAACAACAAATTGCATACACAGTAATATTATGATCGGAATCAATAATATATGGAATAATATAATAAGTTATTCTATACTGAGCTTGGATGATTAAGACATACAAATTATGTTGGAAAAGGGAACTCTTATGCATAGTCTGGAATGATAGGGTCTGGATCCATAGATCCGCTGTACAGTAAGGTAAGCCGACCATGAATGAGCCGTGATTGTTGTAAGCACTCTATTTTGATAAAGGATTAAAAAAACAAATAAATTGGTGGACGTAGCCTCGTGGACGAGGTGAACCACGTGAAAATGGTTGTCTCATTTGTATTACTATGTTGTGCTGGTTTATTTCTTTTGTTTACATGATGATGATGTTACGAATGCAGTGTAAATGCTTTAATTGGTGAGAATATTAGTAAACTTTTTATTTTGCATACTTCTTGAATGTCTTATAGCCTTAAGGTAATAATGGGGTATTCTACATATGGTATCAGAGCGAGGTTGAAACGCTCGGGCCTATTGGGATCAAAATGCTCCAGTAGGTTTTGTTTTAACTAACGGTTGAATTTGTCTCTGTGACCCAGAGAAAACCAACAAGTTCGCACTGTAATCCAAGAACCTCAAGTGCACCCGATACACTTGTTTATTGAGTTGTGCAGGGGAAGTCGGCAGAAGGGAGAACCTCTGTGTTTTGTTAGAAAGGTAATCTCTGTGTTTTGGAGGAGGAACAAGTATGCCGGGTCAGTATCGAGGTCTGATTTCAATTTTATTCATTGGTAATGTAAAATATAGGTATGCAACTTAGTATTAATATGTTGAATGCTGAATTGCAATAGATACATTGTTTTTGTATTTACAAGTTTTCGGTGCCTGCATTACCCTTTTGATTTATTAGATCTGCATTATTTCATTGGGAAATAACAGATCGGAAATGGTCCATCAAATGTTATGTGTTTAGCCTCCCCACGGTTTCAGTTGGACCTATGCACTTTAACTATGATATTTAGTCTGGTAGAGAGAATGCATTTTTACTTTTTGAGTATGTATGCCAGTTTATTCATTTTCCCTTTTTTATTTTATTTTAAATAGTATATTTGACAAATCTGGAAAGATCATATCTAGTATGAATTTTTCTGGTATGCATATGTCCTTTTGTAATCTTCCTTGGATGCATGATGCGTTGGGATTCTCGACACCTCCGATGTTCTTAAGTTTATATAGTCCGAACACCAGTCCGATATGCCCAAAGTTTTTCATTAGACTGAGCCTTTGATTTGCATTTCGTATTTTTTCCTGAGTTGCGATTTAGCTAATAACTTGATCTTATATTTTGTACAATTTTCTTGGAGGTTGCATCTTATTCCAAGCCTGCGTTTTCTCCCTGAATACAGATCTCCTTTTCTAAGCTGCATTTTTTTTTTGGCTTAATACATTGACTGGAGTTGCAAGTTTGAATGTTTGACACCTCGAATCCTCTCCTTGTTGGGGATAACTGCCTACCAGATTCCCGGAACGGGCTGGTTACATATGTTCATAGGGGGCGTATTGAGAACCATATGCCAATAATTGGGTCACTCATGCCTCACCACGACACTTTTTGCAGCTTAAAATCTCCAGAAAAGTATTCAAAGAAATTTTTAAAAAAATTCGTTATTATTTAATCATCATTCAAAGGATGATGTGGGAATGGTTGACTTATTGTTGTGAACCCAAAATTATTGTATTAAAATTTAAATTTGGATATGGTTGAGTTTGTTAAAGTTTATCTTTGGAATATGTCTCATGGGGCTTGAAAGCCGAAACCTAAATTTCTTAGCTAAACATTTCTAGGTATTAAGTATTTATTTAAAATAACTTCTCCTCTTAACGAGAGGTCCCTCATAATGAAGAGTTGAATACTTTAATGTTTACCATTGGAATATTTTAATTTTTATGAGGTGTCCAATACTTTAATTTGGCTCTAAATTAAAAAGTAGAACATAGAATCTGGTGCTAAAGGACTAAGGTTTGTGTAAATATTGAGATGGCGATACGTTGGACATTAGGATCTTCTCAAATACAAAGGAAGTGGATACCCATAAGTATTGTGAGGAAATGAATCCCTTGTTTATTGACTATAAAGATGAGTGAATATTATGACTTTACTTCAAAGGAATTCAAGTGTATTATTAAAATTTATGACTTCGGATATTGGAGAGTTTTGTGGCAAGGATTAACAAGGTGATAATAATAATACTTACTTATTATGGTTAGTAAATTTACCATGTTTCAATTAAAATTCTTCATCCTGTTTTAAAAATTGAACTGATTCATATATGGTGATGATACAATGTTGAAGATGTATTATGTATGGGCTCATTTGCTAGGGATTCATTGATATTTGAATGGTGTTCTCATTCTCTTCGTTTATTATGCTTTGTTTATCAATAAGCTTGACCTTTTTGAAGAACGTTATGGGAAGCTTCATTAATATTTGAAGGTATTTCTTGGTTTATGATTTTTTATTTTTTATTTTTTCGCCTTAAGCTGCGTAGTTTTCGCCTTAAGCTGCCTACGCTTTCAAGTAGCCCAGACTTGAAAAACTTTATTGAAATTGAAAGTGCTTTTTTTTTTGTATGGATTTTTGAGAACATATTTAAGATATCGATTGTCTTGTATAACATGCAAAGTTTTCAACATGTTTGTTTTTAGATCACAGTTGACCATTTACCACTGACTATGTTGTGCACACTTGGTGGGTCTTCTTTTGGGTTCTTGCATGTGTTAGTTTAACTTATATATTGATTCCAGTCATAATGAGGGATGGTTTCGAACTCCTTATGTGTGCTGACCTTAGTTTTTAGGTTAGTTTTGAATTTTGCGATATGTATAATCTCCGAGATTAAATGATTGTTTCCAGAGTTATTTTTCCTTGACATGAACAGAATGGCAAATTCAATGTGTTTATATACCAACTGGTTTGTGAATAACATATGACTGATCCTTATGTCCCTTATATCAATGGAGGCAGTTAACAGGGAGTGATCTCCCGTAATAACTTCATTATTGGTTATTTTTTAGTTGAGAGGTTGTTGCTTGGTTGGAGGGTGAGTATTCTTGATTGATTGAATTTTTCCTTCTCTACCATAGATTTGAGTTTATTACAATAACCTGCATCTTGTGGGACATGCTGGAGTCGTTTGTGGTTCTCTAAATGAATACACATTTTAAGAATGCATGCCTGTGCAATATATGTTAAGAAGTCGAATGTGTGCCTATGCAATTTATGTTTAGTAGTTATGATGAATTCTTTATTCCAGGAAATGTAATGATTCTGCAAAATCTTTTTCGGAATCATTTATGATGCTCCATAAGCAAGTACACTGTATTTTATATGCTGAGAGATTCAAAAGTTAGTTATATTGTTTTCAAAATTGCTTTGTGATTTGAGAGATTCACACAATTCTCTATAACTAAATTGTTGTTGCCCTGGAACACATGCCCTGCATAAGAGATCATGTGGTACGATTACATATCTGCGAAAGGAAACTAATTGTAGGTATTGCATCAAATAGAACTTCTCGTGCACATGAAAGGTAGATAACAGAGATAGTTGAACATAAATGTAGGGTTTTTGAAAAATACTGTAATTCATGGTTTTGGTCATGTAAGTAAAAAGGTTTGAAAGGAAAATTGAAGGAAGTATCTGTTTTTAGTTACAGTAGGAAAAATGGCTAGTACCATCACATAGTAATATCTGTTACACTTAACTCTTGTGACTTTATGTTGAGTTTATTATTGTTAATGTGTAAAGTGGTGTTTGCATTGTCAATTTTCTCAGGTTATAGGTGGCATCTTGCGAATTGTGTTGTTGTAAATTGGAAAGGTTTGTGTCTTTTTGTGAATGCTTACTTATCAATTCTGGTGTCAAAAGAACTGAAAAGGCTCTTACCAATGAATGAGAAATGGGGTAAGGCATGATTTATGCTAAAAGTCTGATGTTATTTGAATTGATAATATGATAAACTGACCACCTATAAAGTGCTTGCAGGCATGGGGATTTATGGCCATGAAAAAGGTTAAATCTCCAGGACTATGATGAGTTAAATCTCATGTGTATAAAGTTATCACCAGAAGAGGGAGTGGTGATGGAGGTAGTGGTTAAAATCTACCTTGTTTTCCCCCGGGCCAGCAGGGGACCATTATGCATTCTGGGGACACCTAGATGTAAGACATTTGGTTAAGACTCGTTCCGCACACATTAGAGGACTCTCACATGAGTTGGGGGACTCTATGAAGAGAATAACCTCTAGGCGCTGTGGAGGTGTGCGAGAACGGAGTGCCTCAGCTTGGTGAAGCACCCTAAAGGAGATACCGCTAAGAGGGGTACAGGGTATCGTCCTTGTGTTGGGTGGCTTGAATTGGCACTTGGTGTGCTGGGATGAAGGAACATCCAGAGAAAAGAATAATGACAAAGCACCCTGAATAGCACAGAGGAGATACACGAAGGGTTGGTATTGTCCTTGTGTTGGGTGGCTTGAATTGGTACTTAGCGTACTGTTGGCACTTGATGTGCTGGGATGGAGGACATCCAAAGAAAGGAACAATGCAGAAAAGGTATGTGCTTTGCAAATAAACTTGTACCGATGAGGTAATATGTTATTGACAATAGAACTAATATGTTCTGAAAATTGTATGATTGGATTTATACATTGTCTCAAATGCCAATGCTAGTAGTCATGTTTTATTGATGTATCAATTGCATTTTGGAAAATAATTGGGTATTATGGAACCAATGAACACAATTTTTTTTTTTTGCAGATTGTTACAATGCAAAGGAATCTATGACTTCTGTTTAAGTTGAGTTGTGATTTGGACATGAATTACTAAAAGTACTAGATTATAGTTATGATACTGCAAAAGACTTGCTAAGTATGTTGCATAATGAATTGACTCTTATTGATGAAAATTGGGTAGACCTGATTTTTGCAGGTCCTACGAACCCACAAGGATCAGAAAGGAAAAACCGGAAGAGAGATCCGAACAAGGCGAAGCAAGAGGAGATGACTCCAGAGAAGAATAAAAGTTTTGTCGAAGAAACAAGAAACACCGAGGATGGTGTTCTTTCTTTTAGGGGGAAAGGATGTAATATCCCTCTCCTATGCCTGGAATATCTTGTAATTGCGCATATTATTGTACTTGTCTCGCTGAGGAGCTCAGGGCCAAGGCCCCACCAAGACAATACCTTTTGGCTTCTAAAAAGTTAACTATCTAAGTAGAAATACTTGGAAGATGAAAATACAATGACATAACTTAAAAATGGGCTAACTAAGCCCACCATGGATAAGAAACTTATCCCAACTCAAGACGCCCTAGAGGAATACCCAATCCTAGTACAGACAAGCCCGAATAGAGAAGGTTGCTTTTTATTTTTCAACAGTACAAAAGACAAGGGGTTAAATCTTTTAAGAAAGAAACCCAAAGAATTAATAACAAAGGGGACTACAGGAAGTAGCTCCCTTGAACTTAGGAGATATTGTAATGTCCCTGTAGGTCCATGATGCGAATGAGTGCGGAAAAAGGGGTAAAGATTTCTTTTTCCTTTCTTTTCCTTTATTACTACAAAAGGTTCAGCCTGTTAGCAACAACTTACAAGGAAATCTTAATTTATTGTGTCGAAAAAAACCATGTGCAGTAAATGGAAGTTTGTCCAGTGCTATTGACCGTACACCAACAACATTGTCTGAAAGAATTCTGGTTATATATATATAACAGCATTAGTCATTACTAATTCAAAATTGACCATTAGCTCTTGCTACCATTTATGTTGTTAGATCTTACTATTATTTTTACCATGTAAGGCAGTACCTACACTTAACCATATCTTTTCTTTTCATTTAAAAAAATCATAGAAAGTCACTCCACTATTTATAACATAACAGATAAAGAGGTTGACCAAGAACATCCAAGGACATAAAATTAGTACACATCAAACACATAGTACAAGCAATGCACAACAAGGCACCGATATACGTGGTTCACCTCGTCCACGAGGCTACGTCCACCAAATGTTAGGTTTTTCTCTTTATTCATCAATTAACATCCACCACTCAGGGTGTACAATCTTCATCAGAAAAGAAGTGCCATCAACTTCTTATACAAAGAATAAGGAACCTCGTCCTGAGGCCCACATAAATTTAAACAACAATTAATTGCAAGTTAAAAACCAATACACAGGTCCTTTCCATCTTGAGGTTAGATGATAACCCAACACTTCGGATGCCATAACATTCATTACGGTGATTCCCAGATCAAGGTATACTCTTTGTCTGCCTTTCAGGAATACAAGTTTTATCCTTAATTCCTTTATCAACCATTTGGTTGTGTCGTGGATCTCAACTCCTTTATCAAGCATTACAATTATATTATAAATTCAATAGTGCATCTCGGTGCTTTTATTCAGTTAGTGCATTTATTCCACAAATCTGATCATAGTCAACAACAAGGGATCAAGGGTTGATTTCCCCCAAGAGAAATTTACCAGCATACATGGGAACACACCCTGTAATTAATTACGTGATCAAAACATATAAAACATGGTCAAGACAATAGCAGTCTTTTATAATTATCATTAATACAAAAATGCAAATCCTTTGTATCTATGCTTAAAGCCGTAAGACAAATCGCAGTCTCTGTAACGGTGCTCAATCAAGACAAGGCAGCCTTCTATCTATGCTTTATTTAATAATAAGGTAACTCACTACCTTATACCTATTGGTAATTTAAAGAAGGCAATTTACAGTCTAAATATCTACATTCATTAATATTAAGACAAATTGCATATCTTAAAGGGAGTCTTTATCGGACAAAAATGGTTATCTTAAAGGCAAACGTTATCAGACAGATCACATGTTGAGGCAGACTTTATCAGACAGATCACATATGTTGAGGCAGTCGTTGGTCTCCACACTTTACATAATGATATACTCCTTTACTTAAGCTCATCGTCCTCATAAAATATAGTCTCTTCTGATCTTAGCTTTATGTATATGACATATTAAATCTTACCAAGGGGACGCATAACTATGCTTCACCCCACTTTTCATGAAACCAAGTGTAAGTGCCATGTAAAGCTTTAACTCAATGCTACGAAGATCCACATTTTAACCATGCGATACATATATGCGCTAGCTTACAATTATAATAATGTTGGCTTCCAGGTAGAGGTAATGCTGACTTATTCGTAGATGGGTTGTCTAGTGGTGTTGACCGAGGTTAGGGTCCTAGAGATTTGAGATCCATCAGACAAAACGCAAGTCTGTCAGGCAGTCTCTAACATGGCAAAACGCATATCTTAAAGGTAATCTCCATCCATTATTTTACCTTGCATGAACTCGGAATAGGGAAAAATATGTTTGAGTAGTAGGACCTTTCCGAGACACAGTAGTTCTGTTTACCAATGAAATAAATTCAAACACCAGCATGTGATGGCCGGTCACAAAAACGTCTATGCCCGCCAGCCATTCGAGAGACACGCACTTGTCTATACTTTACGAAGCAAAAGGAATCACCCATGAAATGGGACGGGAATTCTCATTGCATTAGTGTGAAAAGGCTTGGACAGTACAGGCGCATTTTCCAGGCAATCGCTATTGAGAGTCAGTTTAGTGAGGTTGTGCTGTCACTTTATGTGATGCAATATGGCTGGTGCCCTATGAAGGACGAAGTTTATGGATAAAAGAATTCTATGATACAACATAGTTAGCAAACCCAACAACAACCTCGACAAATATTATAGCTTCCTTTGGAGAGATTAAAGACAGTCTATACCCAAGGAAAAACGGCCAGGCAACGAAATCTTATGCCCAAAGTAAAAACGCCCTTAATACACAGTCACAAATCAAGGTAAAACGCAAGACAAAGATGCAGTCTACAAAGCAACGAAACAACACAGGTACCTGGGTATTCCAGCGCAGGGAAGTAATTATAAGGAGGTAGAATCGGTCTTCTCCTCTTCTTCATCCACATTTTTCCAGCGATTTCCCCATACCCTCCGGTACACAGATTTTCTTCTCCAAGAAAGACAGTACCCAGAGTGCAGTCTCTTGGAAGCTGAACAAAATCGCCCCAACTCTGGCTGAGCTTCTTCTTTTTTTTTTCCAGGCGTACCCCTCCTTGCCGGCGGGTCCTCCCTTATAACGTGGTAAAGAATCCCAACCGGTCTTAATTCGCTTCCTCCCATCAATGGCTGCGACTTCAGCAATCTTAATAACTGCTGAACGTTAGTATTCACACCAAAGCAAATCCAGGTTTTTTCACCATACTCAAAGGCTCTGAATCCGGGTAAATATAAATGACTGAAAGCCAGAAATCAGGGAAGAGTTAAATGGTATTCATCCCCGCCCACTAAATCAGCTG
>LPNX010856416.1:28788-46257 GCA_001517045.1 Pseudotsuga menziesii
TTTTTTATCATTCGTAACTTTATATGATCAGCTCATATATATATACACGTTCTTAATGTCTATATATATATAGCATTCTTCATTAATTTTACACGTAATGTTCTACATATTTATATATGTACGAAATTATTCCACCATGTGATGTCCCATGGTTACGTCTTCCTCAAATAATGTCCTTCATTGTTCCAACTATGTTAGGATGTCTCAAAATTGACTTGTAGTGGGAGTACCTTCATTGTGGTGAGGGTTTGTTAATTCTCATGGTCGTATTTTATGGCTCATTACTATTTTTTTTTTTCAAGTCGCAGTTGCTCTTAGGTCTTCAAGGTGGGAGGGGGATCTTACAGATATCGTCAAATAATTCAAATGACATGACATCTACCTAAAATATTATATAGAGACTCCTAGTGTGATTGACGTATATAGCGATATACATACTTATAGTATGTCAACAAAAGATTAATTGGCAGCATAGCCCTTTGAGTCAAGCTTCATGTGAATGACGTCATGGCAGTTCTATTAACTGTGTTTAATCATAAACTTTAACCTTCTATAATCACTACCACGCTATTTAAAAGGGTGTGATTAGTGTTGTAACCAGAGTATAGCAATTAATGGAGTGAGTTGATTACTCTAAGATTTATAGTAATAAGCATAATAGCATGTGTATTATGCTAAAAATACCACATAGGAAAAAAGGGAAAAAAAATATAGAAACATCTCACTCAAGGGCTAGTGGATAGATGGGAATAGTTATTGGCCCATGAAGTTATCCTTCTTTTTCGTGAGGTATTTTTAGTAACTAATTAGCCACATAATGGCATGCACGCAAGATATGAGGAGCTTTGATGGGAACCATCAGTTTAAGAAAAAGTAATGGCTTTTTACCTAAAGGACTCCCTCAAAATCAACTGCGCCCCTATTCTCTTGGGATTTTGTGTAAGAGATACCCTAAGCTAAGTATTAGCCGTTAGGAGGGTAGGTAAGGGCAGAGAATCCCTGGACGCATTTTGGGGAGAAGATTTCCTTCATAAGGAGGAAAGTTGTGCATGGTGAAGAAAAAAGGAAAAAGAGAGAAAAAAATCCACTCTGCGCCTAGAGAATATCAAGATCTGTGAGGAAAAACTCTACGCTTTGGGAGTATGGAGATTGGTGAGGGGAAATTCACTGCACATGGACAGCGTGTCGATCTGGCTTGCAGGACCCGACTCATTCGATCACTAGGTTTTTTCATTCAGCAAGGTATGATCTAATCTTTCGAGAAGATTTCAATTTTTGCGTGGATCACAATCCACATCCAGCATCGTGCCTCCGTATAGCTTCAATGTAATTCATAATCTAGATTTTAGGTTGTGTAGATATAAGCTCTCAGCTATCTTGTAAAATACCCACGACTATCTGAAAGCTATAACACACTCAAGAAGTCCGCAAAGTAAGATTTTAGTAATTCTTTCACCAAATAAAACATTTATACTGCATCCATATACATCATGTAAACAAAGAAATAATCCAGCACAGCAAAATAACACAAAGAGACAACCATATTCACGTGGTTCACCTCGTCCACGAGGCTACATCCACCAACCTATATGTTCTTTTATTTATTTTATCAAAAGGAGTGCTTACAAAAATCACGGCTCATTCATGGCCGGTTTTATCTTACTTCAAGGCTTTACGCAGAGAGACACTAGTAACTCAACAGCCCTATTTAGGACCCTTACAATCAGCTCAGTAGTTCAAAATATCTTCATTTTAATCATTCAAGTGAAGTTTATACTATACATATATGCTTACTAGACCTCCATAGTCTTTTAATTAGAAAAGGTATAGAGTTAATCCTCAACCATAAACTCTGTCATTAGACCTTCGATCCTTAACAGGTTACATTCTTAATTCTTTAAACTAATATATAATTGATTAAATATTCACCTTAAACCTTTTAGAGTAAACTTAACACTTAATCTTTATCCTTTAAAAGGAACATATTCCATTAATATTAACCCAAACCTTTGGCATTTAAAAGAAGTTAAATGTTACACTTAACTTTTCACGCAACTAATTCTTAAAACTACTTATACCTCTATTTGAGAAGCAAAACAAAATATATAATATTAACACTTTAAAAGTCATCTCATTTTATAATTAGCCTTTCACACAAGTAGCTCTTAAACTACTTTAAAACTCCTCCTTTTCAAACCACATCAAATAACACGCCATCATACTAAAATTATTTAATTGAGCAGCCAAACTATGTACCCAAACCACAACTTCTATACCTAAAACCACAACTAGTCTTCGAGGGGCAGCAGAAGCTAACTCAAAGGCACTTCTCTTCCGTTTCGGTGCACCACGAATTTCAACTTGGAAAAAGTTCCAGTTCTTTTTTTTTTTTGAAATAGCTGGTAAGGTCGCCTATTGGAAGTTCAGAAGATCTAAGCCAAATCACAGGGGTGACTTCAGAGTTAGATACAGGGAGGGTATGTTTAAAATCCTGGGATC
This sequence comes from Pseudotsuga menziesii, assembly GCA_001517045.1. Classification (NCBI taxonomy): domain Eukaryota; kingdom Viridiplantae; phylum Streptophyta; class Pinopsida; order Pinales; family Pinaceae; genus Pseudotsuga; species Pseudotsuga menziesii. Next base: position 31,288 of record LPNX010856416.1, read on the forward strand.
CAATACGTAAATGGGTATTTAGAATTTAGTGCAGAATACTAAAAAAACAAAAGATGGTGCAACACAATGAGTTCCTGCAAAACGTAGAGGGTCCACACGGTTTCTATTGAAGGAAGAATGGGTCTGGTTCTATAAATACTTACAGCATTTCAACAGAAAGTGGGTCGACTCTCAACAAAAACACCACAACCCATAATGGTGTGGCTCTATCAAATACACATCAATGTTGAAAACTTATGATATTAAGCAAACAAAATGCTGTCAAGGCGGATCAGAAGGCACGCCATTTCCAAACCCAATAGAAAGTGTACCGCAAAAAATCCCTAACAAAATTATGACTACGCATGCATACTTAAGGAAGTCGCGTATCGTCATTGCAACAGTGATCCCCTATCCTTCCTAATTATTTCATGATCGTATGCATTTAAAGGCACTTCATAAAAAATATTTTTGGGGAGATCAAGAGTATGGGATCTTACCCGAATCTATATTAACGTTTAACTTACTGATCTGCGCTGTTGGAATCTCACCTGGAAGTCCAGATCCCTACATTCTCTACACTGAAAACCAAAAGAAAAATATCTCTTCATACACAACGATGATGCTTCCGTCAGGTCACAATTAGCATTCCTCCTCAGCACACAGAAAGAATTTTTTTCTTAATACGCAGAGATGAGTCTCCTCACCAGGGTAGCGATCCCCCCTTCTCCCTCTCTAACGCCTACCTTATAGCCTACCTCCAACCTAGATTTTTTTTTGTTTTCCCCCCCAGCTCATAGCGAGCATGCCCTAAATTGCCTCCACCAATGGTGCTGGCTCAACGTCTCTTATCACAAATCGTGGGAAGTAAATAATAGGCGTTTATAATCAACGGTTTCCACCATTACTATCTTTTTCCACAATCAAAGGAACTTAACTGTGAGTAAATGATATGTCAGTCAGTGACTAAAAAAATTCTGTAATGGCTCTTAACCCATGGCTAAAATGGAGGATAGAATTCATACTCCATTTAATATTGGTATTCGTTTTGTAACGATTATCCATATGTAACGATTGTTCGCTATAATACCCTTTACCACCGTTATATATATAATACCTTTTCTTATGCATGAAACGATTGTCCATTAATATATATAATGCCCTTTACTTCATTCCTTCCACTATAAGAGGTGTGATATTATATATAATACCGATATATATATATATATATAATATAGACAAGTGTGGAATAATCATCCTCTCACTATATTTAATGTTCTTTCATATATATTCTTTGAATTAATTTCTTTAACCTGCCCCAACCCTTTCGTCAAGGTTACTAGGATTTAATATGCTTCCAAGGCGTCTTGTGTTGGGTTAGGTTTTCTTTATCCATTAGTTAGCCCTTTTGTTAAGATGTGTCTTTGCATTTTTATCATCTAAGTATTTTCACTTAGATAGTTAACTTCTTAAAAACCACAAGGTGTTGTCTTGGGGGGGCCTTGGCCTTGAGCTCCTCACCGAGACAAGTACAATAATATGAAAAATTACAACATATTCCAGGGCATAAGAGAGGGATATTACATCCTTTCCCCCTAAAATAAAGAACATTGTCCTCGGTGTTTCTTGTTTCTTCGTTAACTCTTTCCTTTCCTTTTGAGTCGTCCTGTTTGCTTGTATTTCAAGTCATGATCCTGCATTTAAAATTAGACATATGCATGCATACTAGCATCGAAATGTAAAAATCAGAAATACAATTTTTCATAACATATCAGTTCTAATGCCAATAACATATAGGTACCAGTTTACCTGTACTGCACGTACCGTTCTTGGCATTGTTCTCTTCTTTGGATGTCCTCCATCCCAGCACGTCAAGTGCCAACAGTACTCCAAGTACCAATTCAAGCCACCCAACACAAGGACGATACCAACCCTTCGTGTATATCCTCTGTGCTATTCAGGGTGCTTGTCATTATTATTCATTCAAGCCACCCAACACAAGGACGATACCCTGTACCCCTCTTAGTGGTATCTCCTTTAGGGTGCTTCACCAAGCTGAGGCACTCCGTTCTCGCACACCTCCACATCGCCTAGAGGTTATTCTCTTCACAGAGTCCCCCAACTCATGTGACAGTCCTCTAATGTGTGCAGAACGAGTCTTAACCACATGTCTTACATCTCGGCGTCCCCAGAATGCATAATGGTCCCTTGCTGGCCCGGGGGAAAACAAGGTAGATTTTAACCACTACCTCCATCACCACTCCCTCTTCTGGTGATAACTTTATACACATGAGATAGCCCTGGATCTTTAGCCTTTTTCATGGCCATAAATCCCCATGCCTGCAAGCACTTATAGGTGGTCAGTTTATCATATTATTAATTCAAAGAACATCAAAATTTTAGCATAAACCATGCCTTACTCCATTTTTCATTCATTCGATAAGAGCCCTTTTATCACCAGAATTGACAAGTAGGCATTTTCAAGAAGCCACAAAATCTTTTCATTTTCTTATACTAACACTACTTGCAAGAAAACACATAAAACTTGAAACTTTTGACCATTAGACGAAATTTCAACTCAAAATAGGCCTTTTAACTTTTATTCAAATTCCATGTCATCATGTGTTAGCCAATGAAATTGCTTCATATTTGAAATACCGTATAGGTCTTAAACACTTTTTTAATATAAATTTGGGGATAGGTATCATAAAAAAACTACTTTTTTTGTTTGTATTTTTGACATAACTCCCTGTGTTTTTACTCAAATTTCGATCGAGAGAGCTCATTGGATGCGGAATTAAATTCCACATCCAACAAGTACCCACTCGGCATACTTTTGACGGACCCCGCTACCCCAAAAACAAGAAATACCTGAAAAAATGGAATGATGGTGTCATCATTCCATTTTTTCAGGTATTTCTTGTTTTTGGGGTAGCGGGGTCCATCAAAAGTATGCCAAGTGGGTACTCGTTGGATGCGGAATTTAATTCTGTTTCCAACGAGCTCTCCCGATCGAAATTTGAGTAAAAACACAGAGAGATATGTCAAAAATACAAACAAAAAAGTAGTTTTTTTCTTTTCTTCCTCCAAAATTAAAAAATATTATTGTATTATTTTAACTATTATTTTATTAGTTCATTTTAGGAGGCCCATTTTGAGTTGAAATTTCCTCCAATGAATGCAATTACTCATTGACTTCCAAGTATTAAAACAGAAAAATTCATTCACAGCTGCATTTTATATATACTACATTTGAACCTTTAAGCGCTTTGTCAATGCCATAAGACCAACATCCAAAATCTGTTAGCAATTCTAAACAAAGTAAATTGCCTGCAATTAGCCTTGCCATAATAAGGTCAGAAAATCCCAATCAAAAAACCAATTTAACAACTATCTTACCTTCTACATAAAACATACTTTCAATCACTGAGATGGGCATCCTGCAGATAAATAATAAAAAACACAACCTGAGATACTCATGGTCATCACCAGCTGAAAGACAACTCGACAGTAGAGCTGTCCCCAATGAAGTTGGTCTCCGGAAATGCTATTGGACATTTCCTACCGTGCCATCCTAATGGCTGGCGTGCTCAGCTGTTCAAACCTTCTTCAACTTATGAGCAAATTAGAGAGTAATACTGAAACCTTAAACCACTCAATCAACAAACTCAGTTTGCACAAAAGAGGCTATATTATTCAAATAATACTCTTTGCAATGTTTAAACATATAGTACTGATTCTTGAATGAATAGATATTTGTATACTTATACTGCTACAACTTTATATAACATTAGTTACTACCATCCACTTAGAAAACTCAAAGATAAAAAACAGCAAAGCATTTAGTTAAATTCAATCTTACAAGAAAGAATGGACGCATCTACTATTTTAACACAAATACTCAAATGCTGTGAATCTTTCAGTAAACTTTTACTCTGAATTTAGCAAAGAATCTCATTTCATACAAATATATTTCCTAATTTAGTCCTGAATCGTAAACTACATCTCAATAATTTAAATGTCACATTAAACATTAAACAAACGCCGTATAGCTGATTGTTGATGAAATGCCAATGATAAGAGTAAGACATTTACCATGAGGGCTTTCATCCATAGACTAGTTCACCGAGCATTAATGACCATCCCTAATGAGAAATGCAATTGCATAAGAAAGTGAAGAAACATTAACGTCAACCCACCTAAAATTGAGCAATAGGAAAACTGAATCCATCAGAGTTTCTCCCTTTAAGCAATATAACATCAAAATTTCCAAATTTTGTGCTTCCACCTGGTACTTCAAATGCAAGCTTATCACTTGCATAAGTTTGTGCTGTGGAAGGTTGTGTTTATAGCTTGTTGTGCGTAGAATCACTAATAATCTCCAGAAGAAGTTGCAAAACTCATGCTCAACTATTCTCATGGTTTCAGCCAGGATTACCAACCAGAAACTTAAAAAAAATGACAATTCAATTCCAACAGTTGAACCTATAGATGAAGAAACGAAAGACTGCAAGTGATGCAGGTCGGAGACAAAGAAGATAAATGAAATAGATGTCAACCACATCGAAGAATCATGTCACCCAGGATAATGACCAACCGAAATAGCACAATGAACAAATATAAACAAACATGATATGATTGATAAGGATGAACCCTAAACCTGCTCTTAGATACCAACATAGTACAAATACAGACTTAGTGAACACGTGCTTAAAAAAGATTCTGTCATCCTTCCTGTGTGAATGAGAATAAAGAACAACAATAAGCCAATTCAATGAAGCTTCTTCTGTATGACAGCAAACATGCTAATGAACAAAACAAGATAATTATTGGTATGAGAATGTAAAAAGAAAACAATAATCTGAAATTCTCTCACCATAGCTAGTCTATAGTAGACGAGTAGATGTGAACCCTAAAAACTTAAAAAAACATCTCTTTGTAACCAGAAATATGGTTGTAATACTTCAATCTGTTGAAATGTTTGTCATATACCCAGAATTTGCTCCAGAAATGTTTTTTTTTTTTTTGTGACTGTTAAGTTCTATTATAACAAGATGAATACAATTTTCATCTGTTAGTTAAAATGTTGACAATCTTTGGCTCAAATTCTTCGGCAGTACTTGGCTTGATTACTGTTATTTTAATGCCCCTTTTTACTTACCCAGAATTGTTGCAACATGTCAGAATTGACTTCCATAATTCCCAGAGTTACTTATATTAATGTTTACTTCCTTAAGCATGCCCAAAATTCTCAGAACAGCCTAGAAAAACTTAAATTGTCCACTGATGCAAATAGGGGGCTAGCAAAATATCAGATACATGGAAATTTTCCAGTGGCGATGACTGCAGTTTTTTTTATAAAATAACTAAGTTTACCAAATGCGGTCACCACTATTCATAAATAACAACTAAAACTTAAAAAAAAAAACATGCTGCTACAATTATGCATGCGCCATCGCTCCTCCTGAAACCATCGTTATGATAACAAAAAAAAAAAATAGGAATTAGTAAAACTGCTCACCTATGGCAATTGTAAACAAAGCAAGAAATAGCCAAACTCTGGTAACCACATTTTATTTTATTTTTATCAAGGCTCGAGACGATTGATAATAGGGTTTGAGCAAATTTAAAAGGGAAATAAAAACTAAACTTCTTTTTGGATCGCTTATAGCACGATTAATAAGAGTTCGATCCAATTTACCACTGGCATTGGCATTGGCATTGGCATTGGGGTTATTGATGTCCAAATCCAAAATCCTTGTAAAATATGTTTGTTGGATCACAAGTTGTGGCCATGAATGACATTCATGTTAGGTTCTTAAGCATATCTAATGTACTAAGGCTTCCCATGCGATTTGCTTCTCTCCTCATGACAACTGGAGCACCCAAAACGCAATATAATATACCAACGATCTTACATACCTCTTTCCAGCGATCTTACATGTATCTATTTCTAGATCTAGACAGTTGATGCTGAGTATTAAACTCAGTTCCTGCATACTCTAAGTCAAATATAAAGAAGACTCAGTGAAAATATATATACGCATCCATTTTGGTAAATTACATCTCCCAGGAAGTCCAAGAAAAATCACACACAGTCTCCAAGCCATGCAGCTAAAGAAATGAAATGAGATTTAAGTCACCTGCGTTTTGGAATTCCTGTGAATGAAATGAGATTTATAAAATTTGATATTGTGCTTACCTGTATTTTACATTACCAGTGAATCAAAACCTGGATACTAACCCGACATAACTTGTTCCTCCTCCAAAACACAGAGATTACCTTTCTAACAAAACACAGAGGTCCTCCCTTCCGCCGACTTTCCCTGCACAACTCAATAAACAAGTGTATTGGGTACACTTGAGGTTCCTGGATTACAGTGCGAACTTGTTGGTTTTCTCTGGGTCACAGAGACAAATTCAACCGTTAGTTAAAACGAAACCTGTTGGAGCTTTTTTTGAGCCCAATAGGTCCGAGCGTTTCAACCTCGCTCTGATACCATATGTAAAATACCCACGGCTATCTGAACGCTATAAGACACTCAAGAAGTCTGCAAAGTAAGATTTTAGTAATTCTTTCACCAAATAAAACATTTATACTGCATCCATATACATCATGTAAACAAAGAAATAATCCAGCACAGCAAAATAACACAAAGAGACAACCATATTCATGTGGTTCACCTCGTCCACGAGGCTACATCCACCAACCTATATGTTCTTTTATTTCTTTTATCAAAAGGAGTGCTTACAAAAATCACGGCTCATTCATGGCCGGTTTTATCTTACTTCAAGCCTTTACGCAGAGAGACACTAGTAACTCAACAACCCTATTTAGGACCCTTACAATTAGCTCAGTAGTTCAAAATCTCTTCATTTTAATCATTCAAGTGAAGTTTATACTATACATATATGCTTGCTAGACCTCCATAGTCTTTTAATTAGAAAAGGTATAGAGTTAATCCTCAACCATAAACTCTGTCATTAGACCTTTGATCCTTAACAGGTTACATTCTTAATTCTTTAAACTAATATATAATTGATTAAATATTCACCTTAAACCTTTCAGAGTAAACTTAACACTTAATTTTTATCCTTTAAAAGGAACATATTCCATTAATATTAACCCCAACCTTTGGCATTTAAAAGAAGTTAAATGTTACACTTAACTTTTCACGCAACTAATTCTTAAAACTACTTATACCTCTATTTGAGAAACAAAACAAAATATATAATATTAACACTTTAAAAGTCATCTCATTTTATAATTAGCCTTTCACACAAGTAGCTCTTAAACTACTTTAAAACTCCTCCTTTTCAAACCACATCAAATAACACGCCATCATACTAAAATTATTTAATTCAGCAGCCAACCTGTGTACCCAAACCACAACTTCTATACCTAAAACCACAACTAGTCTTCGAGGGGCAGCGGAAGCTAACTCAAAGGCACTTCTCTTCCGTTTCGGTGCACCACGAATTTTGACTTGGAAAAAGTTCCAGTTCTTTCTTTTTTTTGAAATAGCTGGTAAGGTCGTCTATTGGAAGTTCAGAAGATCTAAGCCAAATCACAGGGGCGACTTCAGAGTTAGATATAGGGAGGGTATGTTTAAAAGCCTGGGATCCAATACGTAAATGGGTATTTAGAATTTAGTGCAGAATACTAAAAAAACAAAAGATGGTGCAACACAGTGAGTTCCTGCAAAACGTAGAGGGTCCACATGGTTTCTATTGAAGGAAGAATGGGTCTGGTTCTATAAATACTTACAGCATTTCAACAGAAAGTGGGTCGACTCTCAACAAAAACACCACAACCCATAATGGTGTGGCTCTATCAAATACACATCAATGTTGAAAACTTATGATATTAAGCAAACAAAATGCTGTCAAGGCGGATCAGAAGGCACGCCATTTCCAAACCCAATAGAAAGTGTACCGCAAAAAATCCCTAACAAAATTATGACTACGCATGCATACTTAAGGAAGTCGCGTATCGTCATTGCAACAGTGATCCCCTATCCTTCCTAATTATTTCATGATCGTATGCATTTAAAGGCACTTCATAAAAAATATTTTTGGGGAGATCAAGAGTATGGGATCTTACCCGAATCTATATTAATATTTAACTTACTGATCTGCGCTATTGGAATCTCACCCGGAAGTCCAGATCCCTACATTCTCTACACTGAAAACCAAAAGAAAAATATCTCTTCATACGCAACGATGATGCTTCCGTCAGGTCACAATTATCCTTCCTCCTCAGCACACAGAAAGAATTTTTTTCTTAATACGCAGAGATGAGTCTCCTCACCAGGGTAGCGATCCCCCCTTCTCCCTCTCTAACGCCTACCTTATAGCCTACCTCCAACCTAGATTTTTTTTTGTTTTCCCCCCCAGCTCATAGCGAGCATGCCCTAAATTGCCTCCACCAATGGTGCTGGCTCAACGTCTCTTATCACAAATCGTGGGAAGTAAATAATAGGCCTTCATAATCAACGGTTTCCACCATTACTGTCTTTTTCCACAATCAAAGGAACTTAACTGTGAGTAAATGATATGTCAGTCAGTGACTAAAAAAATTCTGTAATGGCTCTTAACCCATGGCTAAAATGGACGATAGAATTCATACTCCATTTAATATTGGTATTTGTTTTGTAACGATTATCCATATGTAACGATTGTTCACTATAATACCCTTTACCACCGTTATATATATAATACATTTTGTTATGCATGAAACGATTGTCCATTAATATATATAATGCCCTTTACTTCATTCCTTCCACTATAAGAGGTGTGATATTATATATAATACCGATATATATATATATATATATATATATAGAAAAGTGTGGAATAATCATCCTCTCACTATATTTAATGTTCTTTCATATATATTCTTTGAATTAATTTCTTTAACCTGCCCCAACCCTTTCGTCAAGGTTACTAGGATTTAATATGCTTCCAAGGCGTCTTGTGTTGGGTTAGGTTTTCTTTATCCATTAGTTAGCCCTTTTGTTAAGATGTGTCTTTGCATTTTTATCATCTAAGTATTTTCACTTAGATAGTTAACTTCTTAAAAACCACAAGGTGTTGTCTTGGTGGGGCCTTGGCCTTGAGCTCCTCACCGAGACAAGTACAATAATATGAAAAATTACAACATATTCCAGGGCATAAGAGAGGGATATTACATATCTCCAGATCTGTTTGTAAATGGGGTTCAGGGTAAGCTTCTGTTTGTTTCACAGTTCAGACCCAATGTGCCAGCGTTTTATCAATAGCCGACGATCTACCTTTTATGACGGACGGGTTCAAATCTAAATACTCGTTATATATATATATCCCAGCTGTTTGTGATTTGTTTGTTAGGGATCGGCTGGGTCACGGCCCCATCGTTTTCTTGTTCCAAGCCGTGTTTTTTCTCTTTACATGTTATGAACCCCTCTCTATTGAGCTCATTCCAGTTCTTACTTTCTCTAACCTAAAACTGCGCTGTGGAAATTCATGCAAACTACCCTGAAGCCCCTCAGTTCATTTTCAATCTGAGCATTAATAAATTTTCGAAGTCTGCAATTTCCTTTGTTATAAGGCAGGATGTATTCTCCACTGCCTGCGATTGTTTTTCTTTTAGATTGAACCTGAAGGAACCATTGAAGAATTTTGGCCACTTGCAATAACTCGATCTGAGGGTTCGTAGCCTCTGATACTCGCCTTATCATTAAACTCGTAATGGGTCTTGATTCAGTACTTTTCCTTTATGATAAAATTTATATATATATCTGTCAGCTTAATCTTGTAAAATATGGGTTAGTAGTAAGTCGTTTGCATACAAGATAAGTGTGATGACGACTTCTTGGTGATTCATTCATTTGTCTATATTAAACAACAAATTGCATACACAATAATATTATGATAGGAATCAATAATATCTGGAATAATATAATAAGTTATTCTATACCGAGCCTGGATGATTAAGACATACAAATTATGTTGGAAAATGGAACTCTTATGCATAGTCTAGAATGATAGGGTCTGGATCCATAGATCCGCTGTAAGGTAAGGTAATCCGACCATGAATGAGCCGCGATTGTTGTAAGCACTCTATTTTGATAAAGGAATAAAAGAACAAATAAATTGGTGGACATAGCCTCGTGGATGAGGTGAACCATGTGAAAATGGTTGTCTCATTTGTATTACTATGTTGTGCTGGTTTATTTATTTTGTTTACATGATGATGATGTTATGAATGCAGTGTAAATGCTTTAATTGGTGAGAAGATTACTAAACTTTTTATTTTGCAGACTTCTTGAATGTCTTATAGCCTTAAGGTAATAATGGGGTATTGTACACCAGCTGTTGGAAGGTGACACAAGGCGGTGGGAGGAGGGATGTGTGGAGGGATAAGGGTAGGGGGTAAAAAGAAGAGGGGGTGAAGAAGTATGGGAAAGGAGGGATAAGGGGAAGGGGAAATGAAAGGAGGAGGGGTGGAGGGATAAGGTGGAAGATGAGGGAGGTCCTTAGAACCGCCTTTAGGGAAAGAGATAGCCAGTTTTAGGACTGAGAAGAGGGAGGGCCTCTTAACTTGTAAATGAAAGGAGAGCTTTCGACGAACCATTATGGAATGAATTTGATGATAGGAGTGTTTTCGTTCTTGTTGTAATGGCCTTGTGGAAGGGAGGCCCCCATGTTAGCCAAAGCGTCCACTGCAGAGTTATTGTGGTGAAGGATGTGAAATGTATCATAGGATTTAGTCATGAGAGGCTTTGCTTTGTCATACAGGCCGCGACAATTGACTGATCTAGAGGGATATCCGTTGATCAATTTGAGGATGACATGTCGAGAGTCTCCGAATATCATTACCTTACAGAGATTTTTAGTGACTAAATTTTTAAATTTAGTCATATTTTTAAATTTTTTGATTACGTAATTATTAAAGTTAGTTTTTTTAATATATTTTATTATTGTTATGATATTTAATTCATTAAAAACTAAATAAAATAGATTTTTCAGTAATTAATAATTTCTATTTAATAAATTATTTTTATTATAACTAAATAAAAAAATCTAAATATAAACCTACAAAACAAACAAACAAATATAAAAACAAAAAAAAATGATAAATATAAACATACAATTATACATGCAAATAATAAAGATGATAACCAAAAGTAAATAAATTCTTAATTTGAAATTGATATTGGTTTCATAATAATTATATTTTAATAAATATTATTAATGTATTGAGAGATTTTCTTAACTTTAAGATTTTTTTTTAAATTTTTGATTACATATTTATTAAAATTTATTTTCATTAAAAATTAGTTTCTTTTATTAAATTTATTTTATTATTGTTATAATTTTATTTGATTAATTAAAAATTTAATAAAATAGTTTACTTTTAATTCATTAAAAATTAACTAAATTAGATTACTTGTAATTATGAATAATTTGTATTTATTAAATTACTTTTATTATATTTAAAGTTATGATGTTATTTAATCGATTAAAAGTTAAATGGAATGGACTATTTTTAATTGATATTAAAAAGTAAATGATACTTGAAATAAAATAACAATAAAAAATAGAAAAATTAAAAAAAATTAAAATGAATATAAAAATTAGTGTTTATATTATTACTATATTATACTACAAATACACATACATACATATATAGATAAGTTATATATAACAAAAAATATATACAATAAAAAATATAAATATAAACATACAAATATACACAAATAAATGCAATTTCACATAAATTTCTATATAGCCAAATACATGAAGTTGCAGTACAAAGAGCTAAAAACACAAACACAGAGTTGCATACAAAAAACATGTACAAAGATCTCAATCACAAACATAGAGTTACATACAATAACACATCATTTCATCGAACAAAAAATTCTACATAAACATACAAACCTACACAAACAAATGCAATTTCATACAAATTTCTACATACCCAAATACATAAAGTTGATTTACAAACACAAACACAAACACATAGAATTGCATACAAAAACATATCCTTTTATCCAACAAATAAAAAAAACATTTAATTTAACAAACATAGAGTTGCATACAAAAAACATGTACAGAGATCTCAATCACAAACATAGAGTTACATACAATAACACATTATTTCATCCAACAAAAAAATCTACATAAACATACAAATCTACACAAACAAATGCAATTTCATACAAATTTCTACATACCCAAATACATAAAGTTGATTTACAAACACAAACACATAGAATTGCATACAAAAACACATCATTTTATCCAACAAATATAAAAAACATTTAATTCAACAAACATAGAGTTGCATAGAAAAAACATTATTTAATCTAGCAAACATTAAATCCATTTCATCTAACAAATTGTGCATAATTGTACAAAGTTAAAGTTCACTCAAACTAATTTAAATATAAACATAAAAATCTACACAAACACGTAACAACCACATAAAATTGCGTAGAAAAAACATTACATACTAATCTACACAAACATCTGTAATTTCACACAAAGTTCTATGTACCCAAATACATAAAGTTGCATTACAAAGATCTACAAACACAAACATCAAACATAAAAAACATTTCATCTTACAAACACGTAGAGTTGCATATAAACAACATATCAAGCATCAAAATCATCTCATACACCAAATACATAGATTTACATACAAAAAGATCTCCAACACACCTAGAAAATGCACTAAAATTAGACAATACATATATTAAAATATAAATAATAAATAATAACAATGCAATACAATAAATGCTATATAAATTAAAGTTGAACAAAAAGAAAAGCAAAAATGCAAAGAAAAAAAAATAAAAAATAAAAAAATGTAAAGAAAAAAAATATAGAAATAGTTATTGCGTCGAGAGGTGCTCTACAGCCCAGTATGGGGGAGATCTTGTCACGTGATGTAACATTACTAACATGTCGACAAAAAATAATAGTGAAAGTGAATATTATGGGAGAGATCTTGTCACGTGATGTAACGTTACTAACATGTCGGCAAAAAATAATAGTGAAAGTGAATATTATGGGGGAGATCTTGTCACGTGATGTAATGTTACTAACATGTCAGCAAAAAATAATAGTGAAAGTGAATATTATGGGGGAGATCTTGTCACATGATGTAACGTTACTAACATGTCGGCAAAAAATAATAAGGGTAGTAGTAGTGAATATTATGGGAGAGATCTTGTAACATGATGTAAAATTTGCAATATTGAATAACTAATGTAAAAATAAAGTAGTAAATATTTTGTCGGCCTAATAATGTGAGGTCATAACGTTTCATTTGAAATACACTCCCTATATTAATACAAACAAAAAAATTATTATATAAAAAAAAAAATTATTCTCAAGGAGTTATTAGAGATGAAGATTCTCATCATTATTCTCAAGAAGCTATTAGAGACGAAGAGATTCTGATCAAGCAGCTATTCATCATTATTCTCAAGGAGTTATTAGAAACGAAGAGATTCTGATCAAGCAGCTATTCCAGACCAGGAATTTGATCGCTTTAACAAGGTGAACATTGCATAATTTTAATTTTTCATTTCAAATAACATGAATTTTTTTATAGTGAACATTGTTTTTTTTTTCAAGGCTGGATCTAGGCTCTAATGCCGCCGACATTTAGTGATAAAATTAGAATTTTTATTGAAAAAGGATTCAGGCATCTATATTATGCATTCCAATCACTAAAGACCAAAAAAACTTACCAGAAAATGGTCTAGATAGCTTACTGACATATATTTTCACAAAAATATGGTTATACATATGGAACTAAATTCATTGCTACTAGAGAATTGATGCCAAGGACTCGGTCGTGCAGCTGGCTGTACAAAAACTGTTTCAATTTAACTATATTTGGAAGGCTGACGTGAAAACGAATGTGACTTTGAAAGAGATGCGGGGCGTGGTGCCGGAATTCTACCTATCTATAGCTGAAGCTCACACACCAAGCTCAAGCGCCTCACTGCATCGATAGCTCTGTAACGAAACTGAGTTACAGAAAATCTGTGAATTGCAATTTAGCTACAATACAGGATGGCAAGGAATAATATGATGCTGATGGCCATCAATTTGATAATCCGGATGGTAATATTCTGCTTCATTTTGGAACAATTCAAATTGTTAAATGCAGGCGGTGGAAAAGGATGGATGCCAACCCATGCAAAATTCTATGGGGAGGCTTATGGAACATCAACCGGTATGGGTAAGTTGGTAACCTAATTTTCTTAATGTAATCTCTAAAGATTTTGCTATTTTAATAACTTGATTAAAATTGCAGCTTCTGTTTGTTATTTCTTGAATATGATGGGTTATTGTTTGGATCTGGCAGTTTTGGCATTGATGTCATATTGTCAGGAGGAGCCTGCGGTTATGAGAATATGCACGAAGGTGGATATGGCATAAGCAACACACCATTGAGCGGTGCCCTGTTCAGACAAGGGGAGGCCTGTGGATCTTGCTATGAATTGTTGTGCAATGGCAAAGGTGATCTAGCTTGGTGCCTCCCAGGTAGAACAAGGATTCGAGTCACTGCTACCAACTTGTGTCCTCCCTATGGAGCTGGATGGTGCAATCATCCCAATCACCACTTTGACCTATCAATGCCTGCGTACCTCACCATTGCCCGCTACAAAGAAGGAATAGTGCCTGTCTTTTACAGAAGGGTGCCATGCCTCAGGAAGGGAGGGGTCAGATTTTCCATGAAAGGGAACGCCTACTTCAATACGGTGGTCATAAGCAATGTGGGCGGGAGCGGGGATGTGAGGGGCGTGTGGGTAAATGCAGATGGCTTCTCTGCAAATTACTGGCAGGCGTTGCAAAGAAATTGGGGTGCCAGTTGGTTAAACAACATTGGAAATGTTGAAGGGAAGGCGCTCTCCTTCCGAGCGATGATAGGTGATGGCCAGACTCTGACCTTCTACAATGCAGTCCCTTCTAACTGGCGATTCG
>LPNX010856416.1:46626-59957 GCA_001517045.1 Pseudotsuga menziesii
TTTTGATTGTGAGAAAAAACCATGTAAGTTTGGTTTCTAAGGTGATGATTAATATACTCATAAAAAGCAATAATCCCAAGAAAACCATACATCTCTAGTTGAACAAAGAGAAGCAGCACAACATAGTCAAGTAGGTGTTTGCATTAATGTGCAGAATCAGAAGCCATTAAGGCGTTTGCAGTAATGTGCAGAATCAGAAGCCATTAAGGCTGAGGCCTATCATAGTCCATTAGGTGTTGGTTTTTTTTTCTAAGGTTTTATTTTTTTAGCCGGCATAACATTATGTTAAGTTACTTGTAATTTTTTTTCTTTTCTATTTTTTTTATAGCCGACATAACATTATGTAACGTTACGTAACGCTACATTGGTTTCTTATTTTTCGAGGGTGCTTCCCTCGAAAAATAAGAAACCAATGTTTTATGGATTATCTGGATCCATTAACATTAGGTAAGTACCTTGCTTCCTTAACAAGGTTAGTTGGAGCGCGGTTACCACGGTTCAGCGCTGAAGAGGCAAAAGCATTGAAAAGATCAGGTATCCATTGGTTTGAATCAAATCAATGGATACCTAATAAGAGATTTGATCCCTCTCGGCGCTTGATAGAGCCTAGGATTTGGATCTACGCTAGTTTAATAATTTCAATTATATGTAATTAAGTTTATTTAAATGTTAAATAAATCATGAAATTAGTCTTTGTGAAAAGATTTGTATGCAATAAAGTTTATATGTGTGAAAGAAATCATGTGAAAACATTAAGTAGAAAATGAAGTGTATGTGTGTTAGAGAAATTATAAAATTAGTTATGTATGGGAAAAAACATACCACATAATACTATAAGAGACTACTCTAAAGATGATAGGGCGCCCTACCATCTAGAGCATTTGAATGGGTTTAATCCCATCCCCCCAAAATATAATTTTTTATTGAGAAAAATATGTTTGTAAGTCTCTCTCCTTACAAAACTTTCGAAAATTTAAACTACAAAAATCATTGCATATCATTTCAAAGTGATATAAATAACACTATTTCAATGTTCAAAGATGCTTTATACTTGAAAAAATAAAAAAAAACAAAAAGACAAATATTAGACACATTTTTATTTAAATATTATTTTAAAAAACGTGAAAAATATACAGGTAGTTTAGTTACTTTTCTTTCTCTTTTCATCAACATTCTTAAAAATGACTCACTAATACAATCCATGTGTTCAATTCAATTTATATATTGAATCAATATTTATGTTTAAAAATACAGCAACTATCTACACACTATAACGCCTCAAAACAAAGTTTAAATATATATTTAAAAAAATTCTAGAACTATCAATACAGTGTATATGCCTGGAAACAATGTTTAAATATATATCTTGAAACAATGTTTAAGAGATTTATCATTACCTTTTATTTTTCGAACATGAGTAAACAATATAAACGGTAGCCTCTCCATCAAATTCATGTAATGCAATTCAAATCCTGTTCATCAACCAATTATTAAAATTGTCAAACATATATATGCGAAAAAATATTTCAAATATTAAAAACCAAATTGTCAAAAACATATCTATGAAAAAAATATTAAAAAACATTTCAGAACTATTTTTAAATTGTTAAATATCTAAAATATTAAAAAACATTTTAGAGCTATTTAAATTTTCATTTTAAATAATAAAAAATACAAATATCATAGTTCCGATATTTCCTCCTGGATAGCCGTATAAAAAATACAAATATTAATAAGCAGTGAAAAAATGGAAACATAGAACAGATGGGAAATTAAATACATAAGCGATTTTGTGTGCTGCTGTAGCTAAGAATGATATTTAAACTTATTTAAGCTGCTGCTGTAGCACGGCAGCTTTTATTTGTTACACCATAAAACACTTACTCACATCATCTATCTGAATCTTTTGTATGATATTTCTGAGAGGACAGACGAAAGAACCAAACCAGACTGATTTAATGGCTCAGCAAAGGGATAGACAGAAGACCCAAACCAAAGTGATTTAGAACGGTACTATCGCTAAAGACCGAGCTCTAGAATTATCGATAAATTAATTTCACAATAGATAATAGATTTCGAATGGGGTTTGAGCGAGTTAGGTGTTAAGGACAATTTAAGGCCATCACTGTCGCTGTTTCCATAACCCACCAAATCCAAACAACCATCAATCTATCTGTGGGTAATGGACTAGAAAGAAAGTGGTACCCGACTAAACTAGACATGCTCGGCTCCGCTCAGCTTGGGTAATGAAGTAGAAGGTAAGGTAGTGAAACAAATGGAAGCATAGTTCCTAAGATAAGAAAGACCATCACAATTTAATCTCAACACATTCTTTAGCGAGTCACAACAGAGATTTGAACTTACTGGAAAGTATATTGCTGTAGAAAGTTTGAGAAGGAAAATTAACCTGGGAAAGGAATATTCTTCACTGCCTTTTGGCCATATTTGCGCCAGCAATAGCCATCTCCTAGATAATCGATATTGCTCGTGGTTCTGTTCGTTTCTGACCCTTCCAGATGATCGATATTGCTCAGGTGATCTGACAAATACCAGTAATTTATATCAGCAAACATTACAGGGCCTGAAGCCACCTATAATCTAGTAGATCACCTTGCATAATTTACAGATTAGCTTGTGTGAATGAAAGAAAAATTGCAAGGAAATGAATTGACTCACTACTTCTGGCTTTGGAGGATTTTTTTGTACGGATATCCAGGGGGCTGTTCAGTTATATACATATTTCATTATCTTCAACTAAAGTACCTTATTATGTCTTAATAGAATTGTTAACATGTAATTTGCTAATTTATGTTAATTGTAGTAAACATGGTTTCTCTAGTGCTTTTTGACATTTCCCATTGCCCATATCTTTTCAATCTTAAAATGGTATAAGTTCAATCTTCAATGATCTTCAATGTTTTCATGAAACCCATAATCCCAAGCACATAATTGTAGAGGTTTGATGGTACTCACAAACATGATCTTCATGAGTGATCAAATTCCATTTTCATAGACTTGTATTTGCATTGGAATTGAAAAAGTAACAATGTCTTGTGTTATTTGTAGATGAACGTGAAGGAGGGCTTAGGCATGGCCATTTTTGTGGCTACAAGGTACAAGGTTTATTTTAAATAGGAAATGATGACGTGGCAAAGAAATTTCTCAATGGCAAATTCCATGCATAACTTTGTTATGAACAAAGAAATAACAAAAAGATATCCAATGAGAATTATTTTCCTTTGAAATAATTGAATGCATAGCTTTTTCGTGGCATCATTATTTTTATGTTATCATTTGATAATTTCTAATAGGGTTTTTTATTCCATCTTGTAAAACCCATATCGATATCCTTTAAAGGCATGTGCAGCAAGCCACACACATATTTAAGAAAATTCTAGAAGATTTAATGTAAACTCAACATTTTACATCATTGTTTTGAAACATCTATTCGATGATTTCTGTTTTGGTGAAATTTGATTAGAATTGTAGTAATTGCATAATTGGGGTGATTTTAAAATAAAATTAAGCGTTAGGTGCAATGAAGAACGCAATTTGAACAATGAAAAATGGTGATTTTAGGAAACTCGTTACTTTATTTTAGAAATTTTATTATGATTTTTCTTGGAACTAATTGATACTTATTTTATTTTAAAATTTATATTATGATTGTTCTTGGAACTAATTGAAGTCATAAAGGTTAAGCTATAATTTTGTGAATAATGAAAGTTTATGAATTTTCAAAATAATTATGAATACTTTATACTAGCAAGAAAATGAATTTTTGTTTTAAAATAATTAAAGAATAATTATGATTTTGTTTAGTTTTTAATATATATATATATATTTTGTTGTAATAAAATGATATAGCTTTGCTTGTGTGTCTTTTTAAAGCATTTTGTTTTAATAAAATAATCTAGCTTAGTTTTTGTGTCATCCTTGTATGGAATGTTTTTTGCTTGACATTTAGTATTTATTAATCTATATAATATATTGGTTTTGTGATAGTTATGAATATTAAAATATTTTTTTTTAATTTGTATAATATATTAGTTTTGTGATAGTTATGAATATTAAAATAGTTTTTAATAGAAACTAATTAAAATAATGAAGGGAATACTTTTAGATTTTATGTGACATTTTAAATGTACATTTTTTAAGAAGAAAAAAAAGTATTTGCACTTTTTGAATGTATTTTATTTAGAAAATTAATTAAAATAATGAAGGGAATACGTTTAAATCTTACATTTTAATAATGGGTATCCACACTTTGTTTTTTTTTAATAATGGGTATTTTTTTTAAAGAAAAAAATATCTACACTTAGTGTTTTTTAATAATAGTTAAAATTTGTATTAAAAAGATTAGTTGAATTGTTCCTTGCAAAAATGTGTCCCAAAAACAAATATACATCTTTTTAAGAGGATTTATATTTTAAATTAGATTTAAAATGATTATAATGTTAATATATATATATTTATTTATTAAAAAGTAATTAATATAATTATGGTTTATTTATTAATAAATTTTGGTATTTGAAATAAATGTAAAGTTTGCTTTCGATAACTTATGTATAAAATTTTTATGAATATAAAGGAACTGCTATTTTCGAATGGAAAAAAAACCTATATATAAAGTTTTAATATATAAGTTATTAATTAATATTTCTTAATGTTATATTTTAAATTCAAAACTATCATAAATTAATTTGATAGATTTAGTCCTATCGCAATCTCCAAGTGTATTCATAAGATTTAGTCAAAGTTTTGTTTTTAAGACAAAGTGATGCTTAATTTACTTGCAATGTCTTCATGTGAATTTGACTTTCTATAAGCCATTTTCATGTGAGGGTTGAAGCTACACCATAAAAGTGAATAAAAATCCTAGCAACGACCATAACTTAATATGGTTAATATGGTAATTTTGATAAAGATTACAAGCACGGTCAAACCAAATTCCGTAAGTGGAGAACCCATTAGCTAAATCTAGTAGACATAAGCCACATAATGTTGAGAACAAAATTTGTATCAACACAACTTAAATATGTACATCAAGCTTCAAAACTTTAAATTCGAGGATCATCGTTAAACTTGTCATCTACATATTCCGTCGTGGCTTTCCAAATATCACGTCTCACGAGCTCTAGTTGAACCTGAATCATCAACCATAATACCGAGCTCGTCAATTAACTGCTTAGGGTTTTCCTAGCGACCTCGTCTGCAAATGCGGGTTTCCATAATTGTAGTATGCCTCTTATCCTCGAGACTTCATTTGTTCAAAGCATCTCTTATAGGTTGGAGTGACCTTGTTGTGAACTATCACCAACCAAGTGTGTGAAGACTAACACCAAGACGACCACCCATCAAACTTAAGCCGATGAGAGTTTCCATGAGTGTAATGTGACCAAATTATATAACTCAATCTTATTCAATTATTAATTTAACATTTGAGACACTAGTAAGAATGCTATAAATAATTTTTTATTAAAACACTAATAAGTAATATTTTAGACACTAATAAGTAATATTTTTTTATTAATAAAAACATTATAAATTATTTTGTTTATATTTTTTTATTAATAAAAACATTATAAATTATTTTGTTTATATTTTTTTATTAATAAAAACATTATAAATTATTTTGTTAAATCAAATCTCTTTATAACATTTGGAAAGTTTAATTTGAATTTTTTAAATGTTATATTTTTAATTTATAATAAAAAATATTTCAATAATTTATTTTGTATTATTTTAATTTTAATAAATATTTCTAAATAAAAATTATAATGTTATTATGAAAATTATGAAAAATTTACTTAACTCACTTTTAAATGTTGTGTAATATTAATTTATAATAAATTATAATTTTTTAAAATGTTTTATAAATTTAATTTATAATAAAATATAAATAATTGTATGATGTTATCATTACAATTATTAACTATAAAAAAAATTGCATGCTTTTTATTTTTGACAAAAATGGGTATGTTTATAAAATAGAGCTTGACAATGAAGTCGCTGAAAATACAAACTGGTTTGGAAACTAGAACTTAGACTACTACCTCAAAAAAGATAGACGCTCCACTTAACCCAAAATCATGCTAAGGAGGTACATTAGTACTTAGTAAATGATTAACATACAATTCATTTCTACCCGTGGTCATGGATTTATTAGTAGCACTATCCGCCAGAGCATTTAACTCGCAAAGGATATGAAAAAAATTAATTTGGCTAAAAGACTTAGATATGGATTTGATTCTATTAATCAGTCTAACTAATCTTATATTCCTAAAGTAGCTTTCCCCATTCATTGCTTGAATGATTAATCAGGAATATCCAAAGACCATAATTTCACCCACTTCTTTGCCCTTCACGTGCTTGAGACCTTGCTAGAGTCCATATGCTTCAGCTATATTGTTAGAATCCTGTCCAATATTCCAATAGTATTCTAAATCAATTTTCCCTTCTGGACACATAACAACCCCTTCGCCTTTCGCTCTTCCTCGATTTCCTTTGGAAACTCAATCGAAAAACAATTTGAAAATTTTCCTTTCTTTTAGCGAGTTCTCAAACTGGGATTTGTCCATCCTAATTTCCTAGTTCTCCAACTGTTTTGTAGCCAAGGAATTTTCAGCAGAGATGTTGAAACTTTGAAACCAATTTATTTCTCTATATGTCAATTTAGCTTTGTATTTGGGGATCTTCAGCACACTTACAATCTCACCCATTAGACTATTTACCTTGATTGCAATTTTCCATGTTGGGTGAACTTTATCTTGAAATATTCGTTGACTACGCTCAATCTAGATGCACCAGCAGATGACTTTTGGGATCTTCATCCAGCAGAGCATGAAACCTTTTTTTTTGCCAGATCTCCTTTATACATTTTGTCCTAGTTGAGGAAGCGCAGATGAATATTGCTCGGCATATGGAACTCGATCTCCCACGACTTCATTGTTTCATTCCAAACAGTGATGGCAAAGGGACAGTCCAAAAAAATGTGTTGTCTATTTTCATTGGCAACTGAGCATGGAGGACATCTAAAAGGACCCTCGAATCCTCTCTTCATCAGGTTGTCACCAGTAAGGATTTTACCATGCATCAGAGTCTAGGAAAATAAATCTAGCTTCGGTAACGTCTTGCACTCCCAGATATTTTTCCAAATTGCAGGGTCTTTTGGCACGTTCGGCACAACTGCAAAAATCCTGTATCCATCGGCTGTAGTATACTTACCAGAGTTGCCTCCCCAACCGCATCGGTCCTTTAGTCTTCTGGAAATTGAAGCAGAGCCATATAAATGATGATTCAACTATTTTTTTTCATCTTGGAGATCTGCCGGACATTCAGGAATTTGCCAGCCATCCCATCTATTTGGTGGTTTAGTCTCCCAAGGTGAGATGTCCCAAATCATTTTAAGGCAATTAATAATATTAATAATTTATATTTTATCAATTTATTAAATCAACCAAAATTTTCAATAAAATAAATAAATATTTTAATAAATTTATTTACATTATATATATTTAAGAATGTAAAAATTAAAATTTAAACATACTTTTAATCTTTATTATATTCTGTAATTGTAAAACTTATTATTTTAATATCACAAACCTATTAAATTTTATAATCTTTTTATTATTAATGATAAATATCATCAAAATTTTATTGCTTAAACAATACAATTTTATTGAATTTATAATAAATATAACTTTTTAAATAGTTTAAATAAAGTAAATATTATTATTATTTTATAAATAAACATTTATAATATTACTATTAATGACAAAATGTTAAATTTAATTAACATATTGCAATTTTTTTTTTTTAAACATCATCTATAAAAGGTTTTTATAAAACAAGCTGTGCATATCCATTCAATACAGATAAGATAGTAGAACAGAGAGTTCATGTAGTTCAAAATTGCTGCACAATAAGCTTATTCGAAGAGTTGTCCAAAAAACTACACTAAGAGGATTTTCAAAACAACTAGTGCCTCGGGTAATGTATACCCTTATAAATTGATTACAGAGCAAAAGACAGTAAAACATTTGAACATAATTAAAATAAAACTGGTTATGGATTGCCTTTGAATTTCCTGGGTTGAACCATAGATTCTTCCTCCATTGGGTGCTCTGCTACTGCAGTGGTTTCGTTCACTTTGCTTCCCTGATTCATGTTGATTAGACGCTAGAGAGCTTCTTGGATCCTATCATGTAAACCGTTATCTCCCTCAGATTGATCTCATTGTCATTGATCCTTGCATCGTGATTGCTAATTTGCAGAGAGGTGCAACTCATCGTTTCCCCCATGTTCTTGACCTCCTGCGCTATTTCTTTGTTATCCATTATGCCAATCTCTATCATCTCATAAAGACGCCTAAGGTTATTTTTCACGTCCATGATACCTACATTTTCACTAGCGTGAGACATTCTGCCGGTTTCCGAGGAAAGATCAATACGAGCAAAATTACAGTGCAAAGCACGAACAGAGCCTGCTAGCACGCAAGCTTGATTCTCAGCCGAGAGACCACTTAAAATGTAATTGACCACTTTGAGCTCCTGTTGCAGGGAGGAACCTTCTTTACTTTGCCTCTCTTTGCAGGATAAGGTGCCAACTGCACCTTCCTTCCACCCTGTACAGTGACAGCCTAAGACCGTGCTTCTCTCAAAATTGACAGTATCTGCTTCAGACATGAGATTTGAGACAGGACTAGTGTTTGAAAACCACAACGAGGAACCTGAGAGGGTGCTACAGGAGTAAGAGGAGAAGGCTGCGAGGGAAAGCCTTTCCTTCACAAAAGTTCTAGTGAGAGGGAGAGCTTCCCATGGGATCTCCTGTAGCCACCTTTCACCAACGCCTGCAATTACATTCAGAAGAATTCGCTTCGGAGGGACCTCATGATAAAGAGAGTCGAGAGAAGGAGTAAAATGAGTTTGCATGCTGCTGTAGGGAGAAGACATATCGAAATGGTCAAAAATACTTGTTGTGTGCCAGGAGGAGGGGCATTTAACCTAGGACCGGTAAGCCATTAAGCCAACAATACCCGAGAGAGGAAGTGGGCAGAGAATGTACCACGCAGCGGGGGAAAGAGGGAAGGCAGGACAACATACTGAATGGGAGGATCCTTCGAGATGGAAGGTGGAATGGAGGCCAGTTGTTGGAAGGTGACGCAAGGCGGTGGGAGGAGGGATGTGTGGAGGGATAAGGGTAGGGGGTAAAAAGAAGAGGGCGTGAAGAAGTATGGGAAAGGAGGGATAAGGGGAAGGGGAAATGAAAGGAGGAGGGGTGGAGGGATAAGGTGGAAGATGAGGGAGGTCCTTAGAACTTCCTTTAGGGAAAGAGATAGCCAGTTTTAGGACTGAGAAGAGGGAGGGCCTCTTAACTTGTAAATGGAAGGAGAGCTTTCGACGAACCGTTATGGAATGAATTTGATGATAGGAGTGTTTCCATTCTAGTTGTAATGGCCTTGTGGAAGGGAGGCCCCCATGTTAGCCAAAGCGTCCACTACAGAGTTATTGTAGTGAAGGATGTGAAATGTATCATAGGATTTAGTCATGAGAGGCTTTGCTTTGTCATCCAAGCGGCGACAATTAACTGATCTAGAGGGATATCCGTTGATCAATATGAAGATGACATGTCGAGAGTCTTCGAATATCATTACCTTACGGAGATTTTAAGTGACTAATAAGTGTAGGTCCTGTAGGAGTGCCAACCACTCAACCTCGTTATTGGTCCTAGTTCCTAGGCCCCAAGCGAAGGTTTGTTCAACATGTCCTAAGGTTTGTTCAACATATTGCAATTTTAATTTTAATTACAAAATGCCATTATATATATTTTAAATATTATAAAAATTAAAATTAAAATTAATATTATAAATTTAAAATAAAATAAAATTTCAAAAATAAAATTATAAAATTCAAAATTTAAAATTAAAATTTATATAATAAAAATAAATTTTTAAATATTATAATAAATAAATTATATTAAATTATTAATAAATATCATAACTAAAGTAAATAAATTTATAATTGTTTCACAATACTTATATTGTAATAAATATTAAATATGTATTGAAAATGAGAATTTATATAATAAAAGTAGAATTTTCAAATATTATAATAAATAAAAATTAAATTAAATAGTTTTAAATATTATAGACCAAGTAAATAATTTTTTAATTGCTTATATTTTAATAAATATTAAATATGTATTAAAAATATATGTAAATTTTTAGTTACTTATATTTTAATAAATATTAAATATCTATTAGAAATATATGTATATATGTTGAGAGTTTTTTAAGCTTTAAGATTTTAGAATATATCTTTGAATAAATATTAAATATGTATTAAAAATATAGGTATATGTGTTGAGAATTTTTTAAGCTTTAATATTTTAGAATATATATTTGAGAGTGTTTTTTTTGAGATTTTAAATTCTTTATTGGTTGTTATATAAACCAAAAAAAGTTGTTTATTTATTTTTAAATTTTTTGATTACGTAATTATTAAAGTTAGTTTTTTTAATATATTTTATTATTGTTATGATATTTAATTCATTAAAAACTAAATAAAATAGATTTTTCAGCAATTAATAATTTGTATTTATTAAATTATTTTTATTATAACTAAACAAAAAAATCTAAATATAAACCTACAAAACAAACAAAAAAAATATAACAACAAAAAAAAAATGATAAATATAAACATACAAATATACATGCAAATAATTAAGATGATAACCAAAAGTAAATAAATTCTTAATTTGAAATTGATATTGGTTTCATAATAATTATATTTTAATAAATATTATTAATGTATTGAGAGATTTTTTTAATTTTAAGATTTTTTTTTTAAATTTTTGATTATATATTTATTAAAATTTATTTTCATTAAAAATTAGTTTCTTTTATTAAATTTATTTTATTATTGTTATAATTTTATTTGATTAATTAAAAATTTAATAATATAGTTTACTTTTAATTCATTAAAAATTAAGTAAATTAGATTACTTGTAATTATGAATAATTTGAATTTATTAAAATACTTTTATTATATTTAAAGTTATGATGTTATTTAATCGATTAAAAGTTAAATGGAATGGACTATTTTTAATTGATATTAAAAAGTAAATGGTACTTGACATAAAATAACAATAAAAAATAGAAAAATTAAAAAAATTTAAAATGAATATAAAAATTAGTGTTTATATTATTACTATATTATACTACAAATACACATACATACATATATAGATAATTTATATATAATAAAAAATATATACAATAAAAAATATAAATATAAACATACAAATATACACAAATAAATGCAATTTCACATAAATTTCTATATAGCCAAATACATGAAGTTGCAGTACAAAGAGCTAAAAACACAAACACAGAGTTGCATACAAAAAACATGTACAAAGATCTCAATCACAAACATAGAGTTACATACAATAACACATCATTTCATCCAACAAAAAATTCTACATAAACATACAAATCTACACAAACAAATGCAATTTCATACAAATTTCTACATACCCAAATACATAAAGTTGATTTACAAATACAAACACAAACACATAGAATTGCATACAAAAACATACCATTTTATCCAACAAATAAAAAAAACATTTAATTTAACAAACATAGAGTTGCATACAAAAAACATGTACAAGAGATCTCAATCACAAACATAGAGTTATATACAATAATACATCGTTTCATCCAACAAAAAAATCTACATAAACATACAAATCTACACAAACAAATGCAATTTCATACAAATTTCTACATACCCAAATACATAAAGTTGATTTACAAACACAAACACATAAAACAAACACAAACACATAGAATTGCATACAAAAACACATCATTTTATCCAACAAATATAAAAAACATTTAATTCAACAAACATAGAGTTGCATAGAAAAAACATTATTTAATCTAGCAAACATTAAATCCATTTCATCTAACAAATTGTGCATAATTGTACAAAGTTAAAGTTCACTCAAACTAATTTAAATATAAACATACAAATCTACACAAACACGTAACAACCACATAAAATTGCATAGAAAAAAAATTACATACTAATCTACACAAACATCTGTAATTTCACACAAAGTTCTACGTACCCAAATACATAAAGTTGCATTACAAAGATCTACAAACACAAACATCAAACATAAAAATCATTTCATCTTACAAACACATAAAGTTGCATATAAAAAACATATCAAGCATCAAAATCATCTCATACACCAAATACATAGATTTACATACAAAAAGATCTCCAACACACCTAGAAAATGCACTAAAATTAGACAGTTCATATATTAAAATATAAATAATAAATAATAACAATGCAATATAATAAATGCTATATAAATTAAAGTTGAACCAAAAAAAATACAAAGAAAAAAAAATAAAAAATAAAAAAATGTAAAGAAAAAAAATATAGAAATAGTTATTTAATAATTTCAATTAGAAAAATTGCAAGGAAATGTATTGACTCACTACTTCTGGCTTTGTAGGATTTTTTTGTACGGATATCCAGGGGGCTGTTCAGTTTTTGAGGGCCCTGATTTCATCCTGAATTTCTCTTTGCACCGATATATGCACTGGAATCTTCATGACACAAAAAAAACGCGATCAAGAATTCATGAAACCCACTAAAGCCAAGAAATCGGAAGCCAAAGAAACCCACAAACTAACCGGGAGGAAATGTTCGACTGTTATCCTTGGGCTGCGATTTGCAGATCGCTGCATCATATCCGACATTTCTAAGATGACACATCACGAACTGTTTGATGCATTCGAGTTGTTGGTCCATTTCCAGTGACTCGCATGTTTCAGCGAGCAGATCCAACTCTGATGCCCTGATCAATATTCCTATCTTGTCAGTTCAAGATGGTCATACCCAAATATTTATTAATGTTGAAAACAAAGCAGCCATTTCCAAACGGTAAATGGATGAGAAAGAATTTTCTGATTTGAATGCATAGTTTACCTTGAGTATCTCGCTGTGAACGATTAACAGTTTTGCAATCCTCCGTGATGTTGTTGGCATTCTGAATGGTTTCAGTTTCAGTCTGAGTCCGAGGAGAAAGTGTTTCCAGGGGTTGGCCCTCGGCGCCCGATTCCTCCGTGAATTGGGCGACCATCTCCCCGAGGCATGTCGAGTCTGTCACGTCAAATTGTTCGTGGTCCTGTTCTTGTTCGCTCCCTGTGCTTCTATGTAAGTGAGCCCACCCACTCTTCCTCTGTCAGTTCTCAAGTCACTAGTTCCAATGGCGAAAATGTTTGGCTCCGGCAGTGGATGTCTAAC
>LPNX010856468.1:6592-70582 GCA_001517045.1 Pseudotsuga menziesii
CTATATGAATTCCTAACTATTACTCCAAAGCAAAGCTAGATCTAATGCAAGTACAATGCAAAATGCATAATGCAATGCATGATGATAAGCAAATATTTAGTATTTTTTGAAAATAAAGAGATATAAAAAGAAAGAGAATGATTCTAACCACCCCAGACTCTGCAAGCACACATAAACAACATTCCAGCAAAGAACTAAGGCAAAAGGACTCTAATGCACTAATCTCAAACAAAAAATCAAAGATGTCATGACAAGAACTTTCCTAAAAGAAAAATTTAGGCTAAAAAACGTTTCTGGTCAAAAACAGAGGCCTTAACAGACTCAGGCAGTGCCAAAGGAGACTCAACAACTAACAGCATTCACCCAGCAATCCATAATCTTCCACAAAAAGGTAAAAAACCAGGGTATACGCGACTGTGCGCAGTGAACCCACGTGTATACATGGAAATTCCAGAGGAACCCGCGTGTATACGCGACTGTGAATAACAAACCCGCGTCCAGGAAGAAAAAGATGCAAAAATTCAAGGCAAACAGACAGGCTGAGACTAAATTCACACCAATCAGGCTCTACCAAGCATATATGCCTCCATACCCGACACAGAAACAGGAGAGAGAGAGCACTTCAAATACATTGAATGCCAAAAGATCAACCCCCAAAGGACAATTACTAGGAACTCCCCAGCGGAGTCGCCAATTCTGTTACGGAGAGAAATTCCTATGGCTTGGGGTACCACAACAGACAGCTAGACTCCAGAAACCAATCTTCTCCAATATGCAATAGAAATAAAAACATCTAACACTAAAGGATCGAACCTCGTACCTTATTCCGGACAGTTGAAGTAGATCCCCGTTGAGCTTTCCAATCTTCAGCTTGAATTGTTATAGCACGTCCTCAACAACAAGTAAACAATACAAGCATACTATATTTCATGGTGTTAGATCTATTCTAGCATATATAATCAATAATGTATAAGCATTTGACATATTCCAATGGATGCAACATTCATTCAAATACACATTACTGGACAGGAAAATATATTTCTATTAATATGAATCAGAGATTACAAGTGACAACCTCTGATGGCACGTCTGTGAATTGGAGAAACTGAATCCTCCACTTGGGCCTCCACCACCTCAATCCTCCATCACTCTGATAGCAAGCTCACAAACAAAGGCAAGCTTGGGAAGAACACAACAGTGCTCCAAAGGGACAAAGGGATGCAGACTCAAGTATAGTTCTGGCAACAACGGACTATAGTTTCGGTACTCTCAATTCTCTCTTCTTTCTTTCAATGTCTCAATGGTTCCTTATATAGCTTTCCAAAGTGATACTGAAAGGTCAAATCCGTGCGATCTCAAGGCATATGGAAGGCCAGGAGTCATATGAGTCGGATTCAAGGCAAGGAACAGTCCAACAGTTTTGGATTATGTACACATCCCGATGTACGCGATTATAGAGGGAATATCCGCTTATGTACACGGTTATCGGGGAAAAGGCCGTGTATATCATTTTTATAATGTTTTTAGGGATGGTCAATGATACATCAAAAGGTAATAAATGGTCCATAGGGGATAATGAGTCTACAGCTGGATAGGGGAAGGCCATACATGTGTGATTCACCTAGTGTGGTGAAATCCTCTATAACACCTGGTACTTTAGTTTTCCTGCAAACTCCATCCCAGATTGGGATACCTTTGAAAGGATTTTCAGAAACAAATATGCAGCCCAAAAGATGCATGCAGCACTAATGAAATGTCTGGGCGCTTTAAAAAAAGAAAGGAATGAGAAGGTACACAATTTCACTCAAAGATTTTAAGCTTACCTCAATAACTTCTCTGCAACTGATAAGCCTTCCGATAAAGTTCTGATCAAGTATTATACCTCAACTTTAGGTCCTGACTTGGCTATGTTTTTAAAAGCTCAAGTTAATCCTATGTTAGCTGAGACTTATGAAGAGGCAGAAAGAGTAGAGGCTGAAAAGGAAAGTATAGAAGATTATATCGAGCAATCTAGAGAAAAAACTACTGGGAAAAGAGCCTTATTGCTGCCTAAGCCTAAAGAGGAATAATCACATGATTTTGACGGGATGTTAAAGATGATGCAAAAGCTTTCCAACATAATAATAGATTTGGAGAAATAAAAGGAAGCTCAGAAATCTTATAAGCCTTACTACAAAAAAAGGGAAGATAACAACCAATTCAAGACCCCTCCACACGGCTCAGCATCAATGAATCTGACAGAGGTAGGGATGGATAGTTTCTTCACTTTTCACTAACAACCCCATTTTGAAAAGAATTGTCCTCAATGGTTAAATTTTATGACATTGGTAATGGATCAGCTTTTGGACTCTAAATTGGCTGAGGACAGTGATGAAGAGGAAAAAGGTAATAAGACCATAGAAAGACAGGAAAATGATACCATATTTTTATGGGATTGTGTCTCGCTATTTGATACAGAAAAAAGTACTCTTAAACCTGAGAACATACCAACAACAACAAAAGACCTGGATTTAATAAATAAAGACAATACAATAATCTCAAAGATTAAGAAGTTGCAAGAGAATGTCAGGAGAAAGTCAAAGAACAATGTTGATTGCGCCGAGAGGCGCATTCTATAGCCCGATATGAGGTAGAAGTGTAATTTCGTGCTCAACGTGGAGATGACATGTGTCACATAAAAAATAGGTCATGTTTCAATTTTTCAAAAGTAGGTGCACAAATGATTAAAACGAATATGTTTCTTATTAATACACTCACAATTTAGACAATAGTTGAACTCATATGCAAGATCATCCTTGTCGCGAGATGGTAACTTCCGATCTATTTAGGAAGTAGCTCAACGAAGGAAGCGAATTCAAAAAAATCCATTGTCTTTGTATCTACCTTCCATCGAATTTGTCAGAAAACAAAACGAAGAGAAAAAAAAGGATCGACATTTTTACTTTGGATTTATTTCTTCAACAACAAGATGGGAAACCAGATGGGCAAAGACATGCAGAACGGAATTTTACTGTTAGAAAATAAAATCTCCACAAACATCAGCATGGCAACAGACAAAAAATAAGATAAAGATATAATCAACAAGTCAAGAGTACGAGAAAGTCATCCCCTTCTACAGCAACTCGATCAAATGATAATGGTTGTGTGCTTTTATTTATTCCATATCCCGGGCAACGATATGAGTCTGGTCACGCAGAACAGAATTTCAGTATTAGAAAATAATAAAATCTCCTCCGAGGTGGAAACCAATGAACAAGAAGAGCTAATTGATGGGCAAGAAGAAAATATGGAGAACAAGGTTTCAGATCTGCAAACAAATGTTGGTTCGTTAGCTAATGAAAGGGAATTATTGGATCAGTAAAATAGAGAGCTAAGCACTGAAGTAATGTTTTTAAAGTCCCAGTTGAATGAGTATAATGCGAAATTGGCTCACTTGAAAGATGAGCAAAATGCGAGTGTTCTAGAGAAATATAAAACAGAAAAGGTTGATTTGCAATTCGAGTTGAACGAATCCAAGGAAAGGACTCTGAATTTGCTGCCAAAACTGCAACAATGGAAAATAAAATGGACAGCCTCGAGCAACTGGTGAATGGAGGAGTCGAACATCATCTAGATTTAATTGAGGAGAATGAAGGAGTCGAACAGTGCCTAGACTTAATTGCAGAGCACAAGGTGACGGAACATTCTCTTGGCCAACGAAATGAAATCCTACAAGAAGAGTTGGACAAAATTGGGTGTTTGCTAGATGAACAAAATCAGAGAGTTGAAGAGTTAGAGACTGCTCTGCTTGCTTTCTACAAGGATCTTGAAAATGGAAAACCAGAATTAATTGGTACGCTGGAAAAGCCGAAGCCAAACCATGTGCATGAACTGGTGGCCTTTTTCAATTCCAAAGGCAGATGATAATGGCGGCTTTAGATTGCTATTAGTACTGGCAGGCGGAGCAGTATAAGCCCTAACCAAAAGGCGCCCCGCCTACAACAATTTGGGCAGTTTTGGTTATCTAGGTAATTTTAAAATAGGGTACTTAATTTAGGAGAGCAAATTTAAGTAGTTTTAAAATAGGGTATTTAATCCAGGGAAGCAAATTAATATTGCTGGAATTGTAATATTGTTATTTTAAAATAGGGTGTTTAATTTAGAAGAGCAAATTAATATTGCTGGAATTGTAATATTGCTATTTTAAAATACGATATTTAATTTAGGAGAGCAAATTAATATTGCTGAAATTGCAATATTGTTGAAATAGTAATTTCGAAAAACAAATTTAATAGGATTTGATCTAAATATGGCCAGAAAAGCTAAGCGTTTTGGTGGCTAGCAGGAGGCCATGAATTATTGTGTTCTGTTTGGCATTTATTTTAGTTGGAGTTTGATTTGAATAATTTTTCTTTTTTTGTTATTTATTTAAAATGTTATTGCCCAGGTTTCCTATCAGGATTCTCAAAATGTACAATCATTTAATTTTTACTGCATACGATCATTTAATATCTTGATATTATAATCCATTAATATTATAACCAATTAATATATAAGAAATCATGGTTATAGTATATTTTTACCCAAAATTTGGTGTATTTTATGGTAAAAATGTGATGGAAAATTTTGAGATAGTAGTTTTTAGTGGTTGGATTTGCAATATGAAATGCTTCAAGAGTAATTGAAGACTAAAAAATGCAAATCTTGCTAGCTATATCGCACTCAGAAAAATAAAAGCACGACATAAATTTTTGAACATGTTTCCCATGGAATTATTAGTAACTAGATAATTTATTATATTGATAATATAAATCATATCATTTTAATATATTAAAAATCACAGCTAAACTTACAATCATTTAGTAGAGATTTTCAAGATTTCTGAATGTGGAATATGAAAAATACCATACATAATTTTCTACAATGGAATTCTTTGAACTTAAGACATTGTTTAATATTTTGATATTATAATTTATAATATTTCAATATATTAATAATTATAGTTTCAATTAAAATTATTTACTATTTTTTTAATAGAAAAAAAAGTGTAAATTATTATTCAACTTGAATTAAAGTTATACAAACTTCCTCTAAGACCAAGGGTTTGCACCTCGAAATATTTGATCCCTCTCAGCGCATGATAGAGCCGGGTAAAGCTGGATCTAAGCTGGTGAATATAAAGTACCCAAACTTACCATTTTCACCCAAGAGATGGAGCAAATTAACAATCCTGCTAAACCTATGAAAGAACAACTAGGTGTAAACAAAGAAAATATTGAAAAGCCTAAAGAGCGAGAAGAAGAGATGCCCACTGAAAACCAACCTATAGAAGAAGAGGTCAAATCAATTAGAGTCGAATCAATTAGGGAAGAGAAAGCTAGAACCCCACCTTTCCTTTTGACCCTGGAAATGTTGAATCATAAGGTGCACAATTGTTTGGTAGATATTGAATCATCAGTGAATGTTATGCCACTTTTAGTGTGCAAACAAATTAATGGGCAGCCAAAACCTACTACTTGGGAATTCACTCAACTAGACAAAACTAATGTCAAAGTAGTGGGAGAAATGGAGAATGTTCTCAATCATCTATCTGCAAATAACAAGATATGTCGATTTATTGATATTGCGGTGGCTGACATACTGGATGGATATGGACTTATTCTGAACCATGACTGGTTCGCAAGGTTAAAAGGGTATTTTGCTTCAGATTGGTCACATTTGTGGTTGCCTCATAAGGGGATCCCAAATCAAATCAAAATTTTAAGAGAACCTTACATGAAGCACAATATCACTAAGTTGGAAGAAGGTATTGAATCTGCTAATTCTGTTTTGGGGAATTATCTAACGGAGTTTGAACTAAGATATCATGCATCAAAAGAAGCCAGCAATATGACTAACACTTAGCCTAATCTCCTTCAATTTTCACAGGCTGATGGGAATGATTGTAAATCAGTAGACATAGTTTCGGTTTCAAAAATAGCAGAATTAGACCATGGTTAGGTATCTCATGGATGCAATCCATCCTAGCCCCTTGACTCATAAGCTGAAAGATTTTCAGGGGTGGGAGCAATTTTATTTTCTTTTGATTTAATGACCTTGTACATAAATAATCTGATGCAGTTTTGCTTTGATTTACTGCTTTTATTTCTGGTTATTTTGGTTTGTTTTGAATAAAAGAGGCAAACTTTTGGTTGCATGGAAAGCATCAGGGTTCTTGATTAACTAAAATCTTTGGGATAAGGCTATGCATTTATTTTGAAATGATATAATTTCTTCTAGTAGGTATTTTTCCTAAATGGCTGTGCACTCATTGAAGTCCTGCTTAACCCCTGAAAATAACTCAGAATTGAGAGGTCGGGAATACTATTTCGAGGCTCCATCCATTTCACATCTAGGATGTCCTAGGGAGTGATAGAAAAACACCCACGGAAAGGAAACAGGGTAAACAGTTTACTATATATAAATGATCCCATGACATGATTCCAAAAGCCTAAAGGATGTTAAGAGTCAAAACTCCTAAAACAAGTAATACATATCAAAGCAAAGTATAAGAAATATGAATATCAATCTGCTAAAAGTTATTCTCCATCCGTGAGATGAAAAGTAAATACATCTCTCACACAAAAGGACATTATGGATGGAATATCCTGAATAAAAAAATTTAGAAAGATAAGTAGATGGAGGACTCATAAGAACAAAAGTTCAAAAAGGGGCACAAAAGTGCAGATGGCATGGGAATGAGGAACAAATGAATAGTTTTGTTTACCATATGTTACGATCATGTGGTGTCCAAGCCAGAAAATACCCAATATAGAGGTAAAATAAACTCACCTACTAAGCCTCAAAAGAGTTATCCAGACTTTCAAATATTTTGGGTGTTCCCATTTCCAAAGAATGGATTGTTCTCAATGTTTTAAATGCATGTGATTGCCATCTTAGGAATACAAGCATCTAGAAAAATTCAACTTATGAGATGAAAGATTAAAACAGTCTTTTACTGGGAGGAATTTTATTCAGAAATTTGGGGTTCATCAGGTAGTCTCCAATTGTTGCAACTGCAACTATTTCCCAAAATTCATAAAATTTTGGGACCCCCTTTAATTCATTTTTTGCTCAGTTCTTGGTTTTGTTTAATGTTTGATTTAATTTTTCCTCGCCATCGGAAGTGTTTTGGACTTTTGAGTCGGGATTCTAGTCGTCTGCACGTCTGCCATTGTGGAGAAGAGCCGAACATCAAGTCCGAAGTCAAGTGTATTTGGTCTCCATTGTTTTTTCTTTATCAGCAGCTGTTTGGAGATTCCATCAGAGCCTTTATCTATACGGCTTTCGTCGTTGTGGAAGAGGTTCTGCAAAGTTGTCCGAGAGTGTTTCATCCTCTTCTGATCCTCGTCATTTTGTCTCACTGGTGCTTGGTTTTTTTTTTCAACTTTTGCCGTTGCGGCTCTAGAAAGCTTTATGATTTCGATAGTTTGATTTATCCACTTGATTAATGTTTTCACTTGAGACATTTTTATTCTTGCTCCATTTCGTTGGTCTGCGGAACTTGTTTCTGTTACGGGTTCGCTGTTGTGGCTCTCTAATCATCTTTTGACCTAAAGCCCTAGTCTCGTGAGCTCGAATGTGAGTGATGATTTGTTTCTCCCACCAACACCATTGCGGGCATTCTGACATTTTCTTCATTTGCCTTTGCGGAGGCGACAGTAACTTGGTCGTTGATCCCATAGCCTTTTTGTCACCCGATGATCTAATTTTTCCCGCTGATTGCATGTTGACTATGACATATATATAGTGGGGTTTGGGGTGTTTCATTTTTTTTATTGTTATTTTGGATTTTTCTCCATGCTGTCGTTTTCACTCGAGCAGACCAAGAATATTGTTATCGGTACCTTCGCTCCTAGGTGGCTCCGCCATGGAAGTTCATCGATTTACCTCCACTAGTCACGTAGCACAGTGCCAGCTAGGCCCTTATGCCCATTTCTCCATTCCGCTTGATTGGTCGAACTACTTTTGTTGTCTCTGTGGTTAGTGTTTTCCTAGGTTTTCCCATCCTGACCTGTATATATCTTCGAGTTAAATAGTATGGCTGTCTGATGGGGGTTTCTTAGTTTTTTTATGATGACTGCCGTGCCCATTGAGGGTTTGCATACCACACTCGATTTCTAGGGAAACTGGTGTAGACAACCGTTACGCAGTCTGCACCAGTTTCCCCCAGTCTGCGTGTGGCCGTCCAGGGGGTGTTTTCAAGTTTTTTCCTCGAAGAGGCCATGAGTTTGGTTCCACAGTTTGATCACCCTCATTTTCATGAACCAGGACTATGGTTTTGTTTTACTTCCTGCTTAGGGTGAGACTGTTCAAATTTGAATCCGAACGCCGAACTAGTCTAGGTTAGAATTGCATTACCCAGTCAGACCATGAAGTGAGCATTTTTACAGCAAGCCAGATCCCCTTCATCTTCTAGTTCGCTACCACTTGCAGTGCTCTCATTTGATATTAGGCACCTTTTGTCTTTCGTGTAGCGTGTAGTTCGTAGCACCGAGAAGGGGTTTCAGGACTGTGTTCATGTTGACATGAGGAGGGGTATTTTCGTCGTTCTTGGGAGGCTGTGATTTTCTAAATCCGCAAATTGTTGGTGTGAGCTGGTTTTAGTTTTTGGGCAGGAGAATTTGGTTTTGAACATTGTTTGCTTATTTTTCATAGCCGCACTCATGTTTAGCTTAGATGAGGTAAAATGCTTATACTGTTGTCTTTATCTTTGAATGTGATCCAGAAATGACCCAACAGAACCTAAAAGAAGTTTTTGTATATGATAGGGAAATTCCTCAGAATACAAGATGTCTAAATGTCAGAAGAAGAAGGCTCCCATAGTAGAAGAATAACCCAAAGTTGAAATCATTACCAGAGTCGAATACACCTATGAGGACACCAAATGCATAGTTGGTGTGGAACCCGAATATCAATGGGGGGGAATTTACAGCTTAATTGCGCACCGAGAAGTACCTGATATAGCTTTTGAAGAAGAAACCATCTATGCCAATATAGAGAGGTCTTCATTAATGAAAATTGCTACCAAACCTGAGATTTTTCCATGCTCAGAGGTGATTGGGTGGATTTTGCCTAGGGCAGATGTAATCACCATGATTTTGGAAAATGTTGCTAAATAGGGTTATGCTTCTTATAGGCCTGTGTATGTGGCACTAGCCTACCACTTACCAGAAGCACAAGTATACCTGACTGAAGACTGGTTGAAGGCCATTAGGATGGACCTAGTTGAGACACTAAAAAGGATGCTCATGCCTGGAAAGAACTTTAGAACTAGGCCGACCAGGGAATATGACACTGCAAGTCTAAGAACCCCTTACAGGTTCATTTCCCTGATGCTGAGCAATATCTTCAGAAGGACCCACGGTAAAAGCTTCAAATTGGAGTGGGTGCCCATCATTTTCTATGTTGCAACATAGGGGACAATTTTCAACTGGCCAAACATTGTGTCCAACAGCCTCTCAGCCTGCATTGCATCAGCATTAGGAGGGGTGTCCCATAAGAGATTAGAGTTCTACATGAGCTATATATTGATTGATTGCATACTATGCAACCAACCCTTCCCCAATCTAAGTTTCATCTGAGATCAGGAAAGAACACCAGTCTACTCAGCATACAAGCCACTATGGGCCCACAAATAGCACAGTCACTTTAGGGAAGTGTTTGAGCACTTCATTATGCCATTGTATACCCTGATTTTCTTGAAAGAGTGTAACTGCATGTCAAAGGAGGCATTGCAGGTGATTGAAGAATATGTAGAATATTACTTGACTGAGGATGGATTATATTTCAGAATGTTTGGATGCTCCAGAGCACCCTCACTACTGCCGAAGTATGCCACTAACTATGTAGTCCACAAAGAGGCAGTTAGATAGGTCTTTTTAGATGGCATAGGGAGATTCTATTTGAACATAAGAAAGCAGCTTACCCTCCTTTTCCATTCAGGTTAGGAAGCTACAAGTTTACTAGGGTGAAGAAAGCCGATGAATTCGTGGAATAGTTGGGGAAATGCGTTTCCACAGGAATGATTCCCGGAATAAGGCTACGGAGCACTGCAAAGAGGCGAATGTACATTTTAAATACACCAACCACTAGGATAGAGAAGAATCCATTTTCCACAGTGCACAAAACATAACAGCCTTAAGAAGAAGGTTTAAGAAGAAAATCACCACCAAGGGTAGAAAAGGACAGTATGAGCAAGCAAAGGCAGAGGAGGAAGAAACTAGAAAAAGAAATGAAGATTCTAGGAGACTAGAACAAGAGGCCGAAGGATGGCTCAAAGGAGAAGAGGAGAAAAAGAGAAGCACTGCACAAGAAGCATCTAGAAAGGAATAAGAAGTTTCCAAGAGCGAGGAAGAAGAAAAGAAAAGAAAGATGGATGAGGAGTTGAAGAAGAAGGAAGCAGAAAAGCTCAAGCTGATAGAGATAGTGACAGAGCAATCAAGTTTTGATATAGCAAATAGTCAGGCTCAGGACTTGGGGAACCCTGACATTCAAGATCCCAAGGCAGCTGATGGCAGCACTCCAGGATAGGCTATGGCCCCCACCCTTAGGCTAATCCCCTTTGAGCAGAAGAAAGGGGAGGATGTACCAGATTTTAATACTATCTTTTATGATAAGGAAAGGAAAAGGATAGTAAAAAGGACCAAGAGAAAGGTCGAAATTGGGGGATAGTTCGGTAAAATGATAAATGATACAATGGTAGTATATGGGACAGACAAGGACCCCAGATTCACTATCAGAGTGGGGGTTGCGTTGATCCATGCTTTTGAGGATAATGTAGATAGAATAATGATTGATCTTGAACAGACAAAGAAGTCCTCTTCCTAGCTCAAAGATACCCTGAGAAGGGAAAGAGACGAAAATAATAGGTTAAAAATAAAGTTTGAAGAAATACAATGAGAAAGTGCAGCAAGAATGTCAAAGGTTGAGGGAAGAAAAGGAGCAGCTACTGGGCAAGATAGGGGATTTGGAGCTGCAGAAGGCTACCTTGGAGGAATCTGAGAGGCAATCTCAGGGGCAGAATGCAGACCTTAAAGAATAGATTACCTCATTGATAGTAGCTCTAGAAGAGGCCACGGAATAGCAGGTCAGTCTTCAGCCTTTCAATGAGCACATTTTGGCACAGAGAAGCAAGATGCACTAGCTTCAAATGGCCATAGAGGAAGAAAGGTGCAAGGTTTTTTCAAGTAGACAGTCAACTAGAAGAGATTTTGGAAACCTCTTCATATTTTGTTGATAGATTGCAGGGCATCCTGGAAGTCTTGACAGGAAGGATGGCAAGATTGGAAGCGAACAAAGAAACTCCTGCAGAGTTACCCTCAAAATATCAATAAGCCCTCAAGTAGGACTACGATTTGCTGGAGTTTGCCATCAACACAATCGAAGAATTCAAGAAGGTTGTTAGGAAGACAAAGGGGGCTTGTGCAGAATTCTTTAAGATACTTCTAATTACTTATAATCGATGCTAGGTAGAGACTGAGCAAAGAATGGATACTTTTCCGAACCATAGCCTATTTTTGGAAATTTTAAAAGGGAAGTATCATGAAGATGAACAAACGATACAGCACATTGCAGCTTTAGACGAACAGACTCTGAGGAATGAAGTATATCATTCTGCAGTTAGCGTGTAGTTGTTAGAAGACCAACTTCACCTGAGCGCCGCCAGAATAGAATTCATAAGAAACCAGGCTGCTAAATTCGAAATAAATATTCGTTTCCTAGAACCTTCTGAATTTGAAAGTATTGCCTCTTAGGCTTCAGCATGGAAGAAATTTTTGAATAATCAAGCAGGACCCTCCTCATGAGCATTTTATTGTAATATATTGTAAATTTTATAAACACTTAATGAAAGTAAATTTTGGGAGGCGAAGAGTTGGGGAAGCCCAAGATTCATTCGTGGGTAGCCCAACAGTCTTGTTCTTTTTGTATAAATATAGAAGATTTAGATAAGAGAAATCACTTTTTCTCAGTTAGATTGGAGGACATATTGTAAGAAGAACTATTTCCTTTTGCAATAACTAATTACAGTTTTCCTGTCGGAGAAAGCTTGGTGGAATGTTCAAATGTTATGCTATGGATTTGTTGAAGAGGAATTATTTCATTTTCAGCTTTATGTCCATTAACTGTGAGATCGTTCTAAATCTTTGAACCTATGTTCTTGTATGGATGATCTCTGGTTTTCTTTATGAAAACTTCCACTATGAGTAATGAATGTTGTTCATAGACAATTGGCTATCTGGTTGTTCAAATATCTTTAAATGTTCGTGTGTTTGAAAGGAGTATCAACTATCTGTGATTTCTTTTTATAATACATGCACAAATACATTACTCACTAATAAGTGATAATCTTGCTCCCTAGGGATAGGTTAGGTAGTTAGTTTTATTTTCTTGTTGTGTGTGTGATTTAGATGCAAGAGAGCTGAAGACGAGAGGTAAGAACCTGCGCATCACATTGTGAACACTCCTTGCATTCTCAATCAATCTGCATTTTAGATAGGCATTTGCATTTCATACTTAAAACTAAAAAATACAAAAATATATACGATGGATTGGGCTGCAACCAGTAAAACCTTCTATTTTTGTTACTTGACCTACGGTAGACAGACCGCAAACCGGAAAGATTCACTACACCAAACAGTCATGGGATAGTTGGGAACGTTGACTGGGGAGAATCCCTTGCTATTGTAGCCTGTGAATTTCCAGGCCTCAATAGTTCTATAGATCAGATCCTTCTTTGGTATGTAAGTTGCAGAAATCATTATATGGGTTGAAACAGGCCCCAAGATCTTGGTATGCCAAAATGGATGCCTTTCTACTCTCACAAAACTTCCAGAGATGAAAATTTGATCCTAATGTATATTTTCAGCAGTATGATGGTAATATTATTATCATAGTATGATATTTTGATAACATAAATCACACTTGCTTCAATTGCTTTCATAAAAACTGCTCTTCATGATGCATTTGAAATGAGCGATTTGGGGCTCCTGAAGCAATTTCTGGGCTTAAAATATCACAAGACTTTGATGGGATAATGGTAAACTAGTCAAAATATATTGCAGACCTATTAATTAACTTTAACATGGCTTATTTCAAGTATACACCATTTTCTTTCCTCTTAGGGATCATCCCTAAAGAGGGAAAATCCACTCCAGCCATGGATTACACTATTTATCACCAGTTGATCGGAAGCTTGCTACACTTGACACATTCATGGCCTGATATTTGTTATTCCATGAACATTGTATCAATATACATGCATCAGCCTCGTGATATCCATTGGAAGGCAGCCAAGAGGATCCTTCAATACATTAAAGGCACAAGATCCTATGGCATTCATTATGCTGCAGATTTTGAGCTAGAGTTGGTCAGTTATACAGATTTAGATTGGGTAGGGGATTCCATAGATAAAAATTCCACTTTTGGGTATGTATTTATGTTTGGTGGTGGCCCCATTTTCTAGTATAGCAAAAATAAGGATTCCATTACATTATCTTCAGTAGAGGACGAGTATAGGGGAGCATTGAATGCTTGCATCCAAGCTATTTGGTTGCAAGGCATTCTTTTAGAGATTGAGATTGGTATTACTTTGTCCACAGTCATATTTTGTGACAATCAAAGTGATATCAAGATATCCACAGATGTATTTCAGCTGTAGAGGACCAAACATGTTGAGATTCACATGCACTACATCAGGGAGTTGGTGCATGATAGGACCATTGTTCTGCAATACTGCCCTACAGATGAGTATATTGTAGATATATTCACCAAGAAATTTACTAAGAAAATTTTCACTTACCTCCTTTCACTATTGGAGCTAATTTCATCAGGGTTATCAGGTACTTTTTCAGTGTTCAGCTTGAGGGGGGGGTTTTCCCACTAGGTTTTCCCTCTTTCCTCACTTGGAATTTTATTTGAGCATTTTATAGTTACTTTATTGTATAGGTCCCTATCATTTTATGCATTTGTTTACTCCTCCTGATTATAGCTTAAGGGGGGGTGTTAGAGCCATTACCCAACCCACACACCTATTTCAACAATTTTGTACTAATTAACCACTATCCTAAGTTTACTGACTCGAATTGGCATCAGCATCAACACACCATGACATCAGCATGAGCACACCCATGCCCTCCTTCAATAAGGGAGGCCAACTAAGCCTTCTCCTTCAATCAAGGGGGTTGACTAGGCTTCCTCCTTCAATCAGGGAGCAATTTAGGGGTGATCTATGATCTAAGTGTCATGAGTCCACCAATTAGTTAACTGAATGTTAATTCACGTAACAATCAGTTAAGCTAAGTTGTAAAGGCACCTCCCTCACGTAATTGTCTATTTTGGGATGATTTGGGTGAACTAGAGTGAGTTAATGTGCCTCCAACAACTTATGATGATGAGTATTAGTTCAGTTGACTTCATCGAAGCTAGATGGAGTTAGTGATGTGCTACCACCTACTAATTGACATGCAATGACATGTAGTTGAGTTACATTCAATTAGAGTCAGTCATTTATTTCACTTTGATTTAGTTAGGACTTAGTTAGAGTCAATCATGGCTAGATTAGTGGTTAAATAGTGTGTTCACTATGGCTAACAGACATTTAAGCTACACCCATCCATGCAATTTGAATGACCTCTAGTGAATTCGAATTGTCTTGCATTTCATGTAATTTTTCATGACATTGTATCATTTATTTTATTCCATCATTGATAATATACAACTGCAACCTCCTATTGCAGTACTGTTATGTCATTTTATGCCTAAATTGTCTTTAATCTCTTGTAACTATGTGCTTAGTCTCAAGATTGTTGTGATTGAATTTAATAGGAAGTTTCTCCATCCAGGAGACCAAGAATTTTGTTGGTTTGATTGTTAAGCCCAAGGTGACCAAGAGTTAGGATTTTGCATAGAAGTTTGAGATGGATACCATTCATTATTAGAATAATGTGAAGGGAATTGTGTATTCATATTATTCATGTTATTCATATTATTCAAATTATTCCAAAAAGGTAATGGGTCTGGATTCATACCTTGATTTCAAGGTTTACAAGGATTATTTTGAGTAATGAAATAATCTTGCTCCACATTTGGAGTAGATTCCTTTAGGGATTCCTTAACTTGGGGTAGTGAAGGACATTCCTTAGTATCATGATTCAATTCATAGATCTGACATGCCTCCACTTTGTCAAGTAGACACTTCTTCAGTGGGTGCTTCTTCCTACATATAGAACATAATATGTTAAGTGTTAAATATTCTACTGCTTCTTATGCTTTTCTCTCAAGACATTCAATTTTGAGGAGATGGAACTCATCATTTCTGTTTTGAATTTTTCAAGAAGGTTTCTTATTTATGCATGAGTGGCTCCTCCACTAGATGACTTCTATTTTCTAGTGAAGACATATCGTTCTAGTTCTTTATCCCAATTGTTGGTTCAGGAGGATCCTCTTGAATATCTTCGACATAATTCGATAATATTATCAAAATGTTCTTTTGAGATATCCCCCTTTCCCCAAAAAACTAGCATATCAAGGCAATATTCTCTGATCCCATGAAGGAAGATAATTTTGAGTACATCTACCCCCATATTGGTTTGTCTTTCCCTCTATACATTATAGAGAAGTCTCTCAATGAAGTCCTACAGACTCTCTTCATCTTTCTACACCATGTTAATCAACTCTTCTCTTTTTCTTTAGTGCTACAATACTATTGATATGTTCCAAGGAACACCTAATTCATTTGTTCCCAGGTGGAAACAATCTCACCACCCAAGCTCATGAACCAGTTAAAAGCATTGTCCTTTAAAGTAGTAGGAAAGAGATTTAACTTTTATTCATTGGAAGTGTAATCGTAACTCTGATAGAGTATGTCGAATTCAAAGAGGAACTCATCTGGATCCTCTATGGCCTTCCCATGAAAATGTGGTAGCACTAAGGGTGAATGTTTTTTCATGGGGGCCTATCCAGTTAGTTGTTGAATGGGGAATTGGAGTGTGGAAACTATATCCTCATGTGGGAGGTTTCCATCATTGTGATGGTTATATCCTACATATTTTTCATGATTGTTAGGGTGGCGCTCGTTATTCATGTTTTCCTCTCCCTCCTATTGTCTTCACTTGCTATAATTTTCCAACTCTTGTTGTAACTGTAACCACTCCTCCTTTGTAACTTCTCTTTCGTCGACATGGTAAACCACCTATGGCTCACCTATTCCCACAGCACTGGCCCTATGTTCATCTGCAGGGACAGCAACTGGTTCTGCAGCTCCTACCATTCTCTCCACCATGGAAACTAATGCTTCCTACCTAGGAGTGACAAGGATTCTTCTTACAGATGATGGTCCTTGATTGCGATCTCCAGTAGAAGAGTTAGCCCTGGAAACTAAATCATTGATGAATGTCCTTATTTTTAAGGATC
This sequence comes from Pseudotsuga menziesii, assembly GCA_001517045.1. Classification (NCBI taxonomy): domain Eukaryota; kingdom Viridiplantae; phylum Streptophyta; class Pinopsida; order Pinales; family Pinaceae; genus Pseudotsuga; species Pseudotsuga menziesii. The sequence goes on from LPNX010856468.1 coordinate 23,024, forward strand.
TATTGCTTCCACAACCTCGACCACCTGCAAAGTTAGTACTCAACAAGATAATAAATGGATCAAAAAATGTTCAACTAGATGACAAATTTGAATTTGGGTGTCAATTTGGGGGCCCTAGTATTCTCTCAAAACTTTTGAACTCTTTCTCTTCTCTGATTGAGCCAGTACTATAGATCGACCTTATTGTTCTGGATGCACTTGCATTGAAAGAAGAATCATTCCACATGGCTAATATTATTGAATTGATTTGATTTTTTATCGAAAAAAAATGGGTTGACATAATTTAATATACTTATGTTAGAATACCTTTGGTCATTTAAAGATGTATACCAAGTTTTGGGAATTTACATAAAGAACTCCAAGTTCAACTATAACATAACTAAGGGCATTTATAGCTACAAACAATTTTTTTTAGTTATGATATAATTTTAACTATACATTTCTATCCCCTAGAATTAAAAAAGGTTGAGGGTCGAGAACACTCTCACACTTTTAAAAATAAATTTGATCAAACTGAGAGAGATGTTGAATTATGGGTTGATTTATTGGAAAAACACCAACAAAAGATGGAAGTGAATGTAATTTTTTCTTTGTATGCAGGGACAAATTTAATCAAAGCCTGTCTTAACTAAAAATAGAAATTGCCGTGCATTGTACAAAAAGAGTCACAAAGGACAAACATGTTGAAAATTCACAAAGCTTTTCAGCTGTCACGATGTGATGCCCCCGAACCTTGAGATAAGGCCAAAGGTGCTAAAATTAAGACTAAGTAAAGTTTAAGAAAAAAGGATATAGATAAATTACTATTGATATAACTAACCATTCACCCAAATAAATTAAATTCTAGCTATTAAATTATAACTAAAGTTTGCGACACTTAATTATTTAATTACTCCACTTAATTTAATAATTAATTATGACACCCAATTAATAATTTCCAAAGTGCAAGCTAAAGGTATTAATTGAAACAAGAACATCAATAATACATGATAAACATCATATTCATTGTGAATAGCTAATTTATGTATTTTGGGTTTGTTTGATAGCATAGTTTATAAATAACCAAGTATTGATGTCATTGATTATTTGCAAATTAATCTACTTTTTTGGTGTTATTATGTGTGTGATGTTAGTGAGCATAAAAATTAAGGATAACCAGATATCATGGAGCATACATAGGATGAAATATACAAGAACACCAAAACCATAGAAAACAAGAACACGGGCTGCAACTATAGCCCTCGAAATCGATTCTTGATGACTGTCCCCTATAGTCATCTCTCATTAATAAAAATCAGATCGTATGGCTGCCACCCTTCAGACATCAATTAATTTTACATATAGAATACATCTCTCATCCTTATATCTACAACTAAGGACAATTATACAACTAAATGATTTACAATAAAATGACAGGTGCACTCATCTTGGCATCGAAAAGCTATCCAAGAAAAACAAACATATATTGGTCATCTGAAAAGATTTTTCAATGAAATGAAAGGTGTTGTTCACTGGAAACGCTACTCCGGACGCAGTGGAATAGGTCTCATGACACAAAAATGGGAATAGATGGTCGAAACATATCATATGATTGCGCCCCTCTCAATAAGTTAGAGCCAAAATTACAATTTCTTGTTATGAAGAAGAAGAATAGAAAGAAGGTAACGAGAATAGAAACTAAATTCCATACTATATGAGATACATCCTTCCTCCATGCAGATATCGACATTCAATACATGAACACTCAAAAAACCAATCAGCCATCATTGCAAATATACCAAATAAAATAATGTAATGAAATTATAACATAAGAGAGATACTAATCTCAAAATATAAGCAACTGGCCGCAACAATCATAAATCACATTGTCTAAAGTTGAAGATTAAATTCAACAAGGAGATGGCATATGGATTTATAGTAGAAGGAGGACCACTCTAACCCAAAGGGATCAACCCAAATTAGATAGAGGTAAGGTTTAAGCTTCATCATGGAGAATTAACTTGAATTAGTGGAGTGGTGGCTTAGTGAAAAGATTCCCTTTCCCGAATTAGCACCATGAGGAGGAGCTACCCAAAAACTAAAGAGTGGAGCCATGAAGAGAACATGGAGGCACACTAATGCATAAAGGTGGTTAAAAAACATCAAGTAGGCCGAAACAGGTAAGAGAGGGCATCCAATAGGGTCATAAATATCATGGAAGCACAAAAATAGGATCATCAATGCATGGTGTAAGAGTGGAAGCTAGAAAAGAGCTTACAACCCTAAAAACTAGGAAAAGCGGCTCATAAATGACCATAAACACATAAATGTGGGGGAATATTCTGCCAAGGAGGGTTCCCTAGGAAAGAGGGGCCCATTAAGGTGTGAATGATATACAAAAATATCTCCATTGTCCATAATTATTGAGAATAGGGTTCATTGTGCAAGGTTTGGGTGACGAACACTATTAACCTCACCAAGGTGCAAATATGATGTTGATGTATTTATAACTTCAGAATGTATTCACTTGTATATTTTATGTATTGTACCTAGATGTTCCTATCAGGAAGTATTTTTAATGTAATTGAATCATGTCATACCTCGATGTTCCTATTGGGAGAATCAATAATGTAAACAAGTCATGTAAAGTCATAGAGGGTAACCCTCATTGTTCAAGAGTTAAAGTCCCTACAGTTGTGGGGAACTAGGTTTATTAGACTCTCCTAGAGAAGTTGAACTTGGTGAGTTAATGTCAAGTCAGGAATTAGTATAAATAGATATTGAGCCTCTCTATTTATCATATAGAAACACACACTCAGTTGTAGCACATAACTGAGAGAGAGAAAAGTAGCTGGGACAAGAGAAAGAGAGACTACTATTGTTGGGAGATCATCTTTGTATCTTTGGGTTTTACTTTTGGTGATGATTCTATCTATGAGGAAGTTGTGGGGTTTTCTCTTTTATGGTTTCCCCAAGGAAAATATTTGTGTTAATTGTCTCTTGTGATTGATTGTTGTGCTTGTTATTCTCTCAGATAAGATCCTAAGATCATATAGCTTAAATGTTAAAATCTAACATGGTATAAAAGCTAACCTAAGAAGAAGACACTATGCAGCTACTGAAGCTAGGGATTCCTACTTTTTGGATCTCTATGCATATATTTTTAGCAAAAGGAGGCTAGGCTGACTCTCCTCCCTAGGGTGCATCTTTCGGTCAAAGCAGAATCTGATTCTAAGCATTTTTAGTTTTTGACCCGACACTATTGCGGGAAATTAGGGCTTTACACAGAAGTGGAATTTTTAAGTGACCCTGGTCCTGGATTGATCTCCTCCCCATAATAAAATTTTAGATATCAATATCAAAGTTTTTGGTTGGGTAAAACTCCAAGAAATTCAAACCCTAATCTGCTCCTGAACCAAAAAACCAGCTCTGCAGAAATCCAACTCGAGATCCAGTTTAGACATCTTAACCTGCTAAGATCTAAATATTTTGTATTTCCATTTGATGTTCTCTATTAAGATGTCTCATCATACCAAGATTGATGAAAAAGGCTTGATGGAGCTGATAAATTCCGAGCCTGGAAGTATAGGATCTCCCTGGTCCTAGAAGAAAATGAGTTGGATTCTTACATCAGTGAAGAGGTTCCAGTTCTAGAGGGAGATGAGGCTAAGGCTTTACAAAAAAATAAATTGGTCATGCCTAAGAGGATTATTGCTGATTCAATCAAGGATCATCTCATACCTCAAGTGTCCTCCCTAAAGACACCTAAATATATGTTTGATTCCCTAACTAAGTTATTTGAAAGGAAGAACATAAACTGGAAGATGACTCTCAGAAACCAATTGAAGAATGTAAATATACAGAATGCAGAGACCATATAGTCTTACTTTACAAGGGTCTCTCAGATCAAGGAACATCTTGAAACTATAGATGATGAAGTAGATAATGAATAAATTGTGATGACCACCTTGAATGGTCTCCCTAGGGCATGGGACTCTTTCATTCAAGGGATCTATGCCAGAAAGAAGCTAGTCAAGTTTAGCAGACTGTGGGAGGAGTGCTCACAAGAAGAATCTCGAATATTAGCTAAAGAAGAAAAGATGGGAAGTGAAGATCAAGCTCCCACAGTATAATCCAAGAAAATAAGAACATACCATCATAGAGTTAAGCACTCTCACCAGAAGAATAACACTAGAAAATCTAACAAATATTTGTATAAGTTCATTTGCTATACATGTGATGAAAGAGGACACCTTGCAAGAGATTGTCCTAGAAACAAAGATAGATCTCACAAGAGGAAGGGAAATAAGAAAAGACATCATGCTCGTGCTGCAGAAGAGTATGAGCCTTCCAAGAAGAGAATCAAACAAGACAGTGATGGTTCTTCAAGTGATGAAGAATATGTTATGATATCTGCCCTCACGGGAAACGTCACACATGGAAGCAAAGATTGGCGTATTGATAGTGGGGATTCTAAGCACATCACGGGATTCAAGGAATATTTTGTGAAACTACTGAAACATAATTCACGCCATAAGTTAAAACTTGGGGATGACTACCAATATCCCATAAAAGGTAGTGGTGAATCCTCTTACAAGCTAGACTCTGGGAAGTCTATGAAAATGAAGGATGTCTTGTTTGTACCAGGACTAAAGAAGAATATTCTCTCCATATCGGCATTGGATGCAAAAGGCATGAGGGTTGCATTTGTATATGGCTAAGTCCTCATGTGGCCAAAAGGAAATACTATTGACGATGTAGTGGTAATTGGAGAGCGAGAGGGAGGATTATACAAACTGAAGGACCAACTAGAACATGCTTTGGTTCATGACTCAGTAGAGCCAAATGAACTTTGACATAGAAGGATTGCACATGTGCACTACAGAGCACTACCATTTGCAAGAAAATATGTTGAAGGACTTCTAGAAATGAAGGAAAAACATGAAGGAATTTGCAAAGGATGTGCAAAAGGAAAGAACACAAAGAAGACATTTCCAAGTAGTGAAAGCAAGGCAAAAAGGAATCTTGGAAATAATTCACTCTGGTGTATGTGATACGATGTGATCGAGCTCATTAAGTGGGTATGTATACTATGTTTATTTCATTGATGATTTTTCTAGGAAGACATGGATATACTTCATGAAAAACAAAGATGAAGTATTTAGCAAGTTCAAAGAGTTCAAAGCTTCGATTGAGAATCATACAAAAAATAAAATCAAGACCTTTCGATCAGACAATGGTGGATAATTCACATCAAATGAATTCAAACAATTATGCTGAGATTTAGGGATTAAGAGGGATTTAACCACTCCATATAATCCACAATAGAATGGGGTTGCATAAACAAAAAATAGAAAGATTATGGAAGCTCCAAGGGCAATGACTCATGATCAAGATCTTCCTATGCATCTATCGGTAGAAGATGCTAGAATAGCTGTGTATGTATAGAACCATACTCTGCATAAAGTACTCGAGAACAAGACACCTGAAGAAGTATTCTTTGGTAGAAAACCAGAAGTCAGTCATCCTAGAATATTTGGCTGTCCAGTGTACATACACATTCCAAAAGAAAAGAGAAAAAGCTTAGTTCCTTCAAGGAAGAAGGGTATATTTTTGGGATATAGTGAAATCTCAAAATCTTAAAGAGTATACTTCCTAGGATTCAATAAGATCGACATAAGCAGAGACGTAACATTCGATGAAGATTCACCTCACAACAAATCTAGAAAGAGACTAGTTGAAGACTCTGAATAAACATAAGTACCCAGAATTCAAGATACAACTATGAATGATGCAAATCAAGATGAAGATCGAGAAATAGAAGAACCACTGGAACCTGTAGATCCACCCCAAGATAAGAATCCTCACAAGAGGAAACCTTCATGGGTATGAGAGGATATCCAAGGTGCATAAAGATATGGGGCTCCAGAATAAGTGCACAGAGAGAAGAAAAGAACCAGGTCCTACTCCGACTATGTAGTACTATTATGTGACTTCATTGATAAAGAACCTTCCAACTATGAATAAGTGATAGAGAAGAAATAATGGAAGGATGCTATGATCTAGGAGTACCAGTTGATCATGAAGAATGATGTCTGGGATGTTGTCCCAAGTTTGTCGTGACTTCCAAGTGGATCTACAAGATCAAGCATGCTGCAAATGGTGCCATAGAGAAATATAAAGCAAGATTTGTGGCTCGTGGCTTCTCCTAGAAAGAATGGATAGATTATGAAGATAATTTTGGACCTGTAGCTAGATACACTTCCATCAGATCAATACTTTCTCTAGCTACAGCAATGAAATGAAGATACGCCAAATGGATGTCAAGACATCTTTCTTGAATGGTGTAGTAAAAGAGGAAGTATATGTGGAGCAGCCACTCGGCTTTGAGATGCATGATAGGAAGACTCATGTATGTAAGTTAAAGAAATCATTGTACGGTTTGAAACAAGCACCCAAGATGTGGCACAACATAATTGAAAGCTTCCTGACTAGTTTTGGATTTACCAAAAGTAAAGCATATTCCAACCTTTACTACAAGGTTGAATAAGGGAACCCAATGATGCTCCTACTATATGTAGATGACCTACTTTTAACAGGTACAGATGGGTTGATTGCTGACATGAAGAGGAAGTTGGCTGCTGAGTTCAAGATGAAGGAATTGGTTATGATGAATTACTTTCAATGCATGGACGTGTGGTAGAATGTGAATGGAATATCCCTAGCACAAGGGAAGTATGTGGTCAATATCCTCAAGAGATTCATGATGATGGACTACAAGGCCATGGCCAAACCTATGGCATTGAATCTGAATTTATTGAGTGATGCTTCATCAGAGTCGGTTGATGCTATGATGTATCGTCAGATGATTGGGTCCTTGATGTACCTGATGAATGTGAGACCAGATATTTTCTTTATTGTGAACACATTGAGCCAGTTCCTAAAAGATCTTAGCCATGTTCACCTAATTGTTGCAAAGCATATTGTGAGGTACCTAAAGGGTACAGTTGATTGTGGTCTCATCTATGAGGCAAATCAAAAGATTAACCTAGAAGGTTATGTGGATTCGGATTGGGTAGGAAGTTCCATTGATAAGAAGAGCACTTTAGGGTGTTGCTTTAGTATGGGATCAAGTGTGATATCCTTTTTTAGCAGGAAGCAATCCTGTGTGGCACTGAGTATATCCAAAGCAGAGTATGTTGTAGCTTGTTCAGCTATTTGTGAGGCAGTGTGGATCACAAAGCTACCGTCTGGATTATTTGATCTCTAACTGGATGCTACTTGTATATATTGTGACAACCAGAGTTGTGTGAAGTTCTCAGAGAAACCAGTGTTTCATGACAAGTCGAAGCATATTGAGATCAAATATCACTATATCAGGGATATGGTGCAAAGAGGAGCAGTGAAACTCCAATATGTTGCAACGAATGAACAAATAGCATATGTGTTGACCAAACCATTAGATAGAGTGAAGTTTGAGTACTTCAGGGAGAAGCTTGGTGTTCTCTAGATCACGATTCCCTCCAAAGGAAAGTGATGTGTCTGTTATCCTTTCTGACATGGTGGAAGGTTGGGCTCCACATGGTCAGATGTAAATGCAGAGATATTCTGATGTGATTGTGGGATGTGTTCACACATGATCAGTGCAGAGACATTCTGATGTGATTATGGGATGTGTTCCCACATGATCAGTGCAGAGACATTCTGATGTGATTGTGGGATGTGTTCCCACATGATCAAATGTAAGTGCAGAGCCTTTCTGACAAGATGAGGTTGGATGTAAGTGTAGAGCCTTTCTGAAAAGATGAGGTCAGATGTAAGTGCAGAGCCTTTCTGAAAAGATGAGGTAATATGTAAGTGCAGATCCTTTCTGACAAGATGAGGTCAGATATAAGTGCAAAGCCTTTCTGATAAGATGAGGTCAGATGTAAGTGCAGAGCCTTTTTCACAAGATGAGGTCATATGTAAGAGTAGAGCCTTTCTGACAAGATGAGGTCCGATTTGAGTGTTGGAATTTCTAACATGGGTTTTGGACATGTGTTCCTCCCATGGTCAGATGTGAGTGTTGGGTGTGCCTTTCTGACATGGTTCTTGGATGTGTTCCTCCCATGGTTAGATATAAGTGTTGGGTGGGCCTTTCTGACATGGTTCATTCCATGGTCAGATATAAGTGCTAAAATTTATGAAGACCTACATGGAGGCTAGGCCTACAAACAGCATGAAAAAGGGTTGGATTTGTATAAATTCCTATGATGATTAGAATTGAGAGATAGCACCATTTGTTAGAGATTGAGGAAGCAGTGAAGATGATCTAGTGATGATCTAGACCTGATGATGATCTAGTGATGATACAGACTTGATGATGATCCAATGCTGATACAGACTTGATGATGATCTAGTGATGATCCAAACTTGATGATGATGACTTGATGATGAGGATTTGATGATGACCCAGAGAAGAAGACTCGTGCTGATAAATTTTGTCGAAAGAATACCTTCCTAGTTAAGAGGGAGTGTTGATGTATTTGTAACTTAGAAATGTATTCGCTTGTATATTTTATATATTGTACCCTGATGTTCCTATCAGGAAGTATTTGTAATGTAATTGATTCATGTCATACCTCGATGTTCCTATCGGGAGAATCAATAATGTAAACAAGTCATGTAAAGTCATAGAGGGTAACCCTCCTTATTGCTCAAGGGTTAAAATCCCCGCAATTGTGGGGAACTATGGTTATTAGACTCTCCTAGAGAATTCAGCCCTGGTGAGTTAATGTCAATTCAGGAATTAGTATAAATAGAGAGTGAGCCTCTATATTTATCATACAGACACACACACTTAGTTGTAGTTCATAACTGAGAGATAGAGAAGAAGTTGGGACAAGAGAGAGAGAGAGACTACCGCTGTCGAGAGATCATCTTTGTATCTTTGGGTTTTACTTCTGGTGCTGATTCTATATTTGAGGAAGTTTTGGGGTTTTCTCCTTTATGGTTTCCCTGAGGAAAATATTTGTGTTCATTGTCTCTTGTGATTGATTGTTGTGCTTTTTATTCTCTCAAATAAGATCCTAAGATCATATAGCTTCAATGTTAAAATCTAACATATGAATTGGGATGGACAAATTTAAGTCAAGAATAATTTATAAGGTGCTAAAGATGTCCCCATTCCCCCTCACTTTGTGGAATCCATGGTCCCCCATACTCATTTAGTTTCCTTTGTTGAGCCAGCTTTTTATTTAATCAATCATTAACAACATTCAAAGATAGCATAGATTCTAGTAATAACATTAACATTAATAATAGCGCCAAAGTACAAAGTCATGCTATCAAAAATTAATAATGAGTCCTTAAAATTGATCATAAAAAGGAGAAAAATGCCACAATCATAAAAATATCATAATTCCATAATGTAAGAGAACATAAGTCACATGAAATATCATAAGTCCAGGGCTTGAAAAGTGAGGTATTACATCTCCCTCCCCCTTAATTGATGCATCATCCTTGATGCATATTACATACATGGCAAAAAATTTCAAAATAGATAAGGGTATGCTTCCCTCATGGTATCCTCCATATCCCAAGTGGCATTCTCAGGACTGTACTGGATCCGTTGGACCTTTACCTGCATTATTTCTTGATTCCGAAGTAGCTTGACCTTGCTACCCAAAATGGCAACAGGCTGTACCGAAAAATCCCCTTTTGGTTCCACCTGGATCACATTCGAATCAATTACATGGTTAGTAGAAGGTATATACTTTTTCAATAAAGACACATGAAACACATTATGTACTCTAATCCAAGTGGGTAGGTCCAACTCATAAGCAGTATGTCTTATCTTAGGTAAGACCTCAAAAGGTCCACAATATCTGGCAGCTAGATTGGAGAAATCTCTCGAGTTTAAGGAACTCTTCTTGGGTCTGACTGTCAAAACCACATGATCCCCAACTTGAAATTGTCTAGAGGTCCTATTCTAATCTGCATAAATTTTCTGCCTTTCTTGAGCTACCTTTAGATTCTGCTTTATCTTAACCATTTGATCCTCCATGTCCTTTAATAATTCTGGTCCAACAATGACTCTATCCGTTCGGTTATCCCAACTAATGGAAGTATTACACTTCCTTCCATACATGGCCTTGAAAGGAATGATATCCATTATTATAATAAAATTCTACCAAGTGTAAATAATCTTCCCACTTAGATGGTTGATCCATCACATACATCCATAATATATCTTAAATTACTTGGTTACCTCTTTCTGTTTGTCCATCTTTCTGAGGGTGGGATGTTGTATGCATGTTTAGACTTGTACCAAACCCTTCGAACAATCCTTCCCAAAAGTAGAAGTAAATTTTGAATCTCTGTCGGATACTATACCCTTCAGAATACCATGCAATCTAGCTACTTATTTCATGTAAATATTTGCAATATTAGCTTCTTTGTGAGTTGTCTTTACTGGAATGAAGTGTGTTTCCTTAGTCAACTTATCTACCACAACCATGATCACATCATTTTTAAATCTCATCTTAGGTAACTTGGTAATGAAATCCATCGTCACTACATCTCATTTCCATTGGCGTATAGGCAAGGGTTGCAACAATCCCATTTGATGTCGATGCTCAACTTTAAATTTTTGACAGTCCATGCAGCTAGCTATATATTCTGCAACATCATTCTTCATCCTTGCCCAATAATATTTTTTTCTTACTACTTCTACTATTTTCTGATAACCTGAATGTCTGACATAAGGGACATCATGTGTTTCCTTCATAACCATATTCCTTATATCTCCAACATCATGCACATCAACTCTATCTCTGTGCATGAGTGTCCCATTTTCTTTAAACTTATACTTATCAAATTTCTATGGAATTTTCTGTTGTTTCAACCCTTCTTTCACTAGTTGATAAAGTTCATCGGTAACACTGGCTTTAATGATCTTATCCTTCAAATCTGATGTGCTATTGTCGATAGCTTCTACATGCATTGCATGCATTTTCCTACTAAGCGCATCGGCTACTTTATTTTCCTTTCCTTTGATATGATTAATGTCAATGTCATATTCACATAATAAAACCATCCACCTCCTTCATCTTACATTCAAATTAGGCTGCTCAAACAAGTATTTTAACCCATCATGTTCAATTCTCAACTCAATTTTTTTTCAATTAGATAATGTATCCACATATTCAAAGCATGGATGATAGCTGCAAGATCTACGTCATGGGTGGCATAGTTTTTCTCATGTTCCTTCAACTTTCTAGATTCGTAACTGATCGCATGCCCTTCATGCATTAATACTACACCAATGCCTTGATTGCATGCATTCATGCATAAAACAAAGTTTCCTTTGGGGTCCACAACTTTTAGCACTGGTGCACTGGTAAGAAATTCCTTTAGTTTTTGAAAATTATCGTCACACTTAGAAGTCCAATCGAACTTCACACCTTTCTTTTGCAAATATGTGATAGTATGATCCAAATTTGAGAATCCTTTGATGAGCCTTCAGTAGTATCCAGCTAACCCCATGAAGGATCTAACTTCTGATACATTCTTAGGTGTTGACCATTCCATAATGGCTCTTATCTTCTTAGGATACAATGTAATACCTTCTTCAGATATGATATGCCATAGGTAGTGGATTCTTCCTTGATAAAATGAACACTTGTTTAATTTGGCATACAACTAATTTTCTCTAAGAACTTGCATTACTAGTCTTACATGTTCTTCATGCTATTCCTTTGTCTTGGAATAGATAAGGATTTCATCCAAGAATATAATCACAAACTTATCTAAGTACTTTTTGAAGACTCCATTCATTAAACATATGAATATTGCGGGTGCATTTGTTAAACCAAAAGGTACTACTGTGAACTCACAATGTCCATACCTTGTTCTAAATGTTATCTTACTGATATTCTTATTCTTAATTCTATTTTTGTGGTATCCCGACCTCAAATCTATTTTTGAAAACACCTTGGCTCCTCTCATTTGATCAAACAAGTCATCAATTCTTGGTAAGGGGTACTTTTTTTTAACCATTTCTTTGTTCAATTGTCTATAATCTATGCAAAGTCTTAGAGTTCTATCTTTCTTCTTCACAAATAACATAGGAGCTTGCTAAGGTGAAACACTGAGCCTTATGTAACCTTTCTTTAGTATCTCCTCTAACTACATTTTTAATTCCTTTAGCTATGGAGTAATCATTCTATAAGGTTCTTTAGATGAAGGTTCTCTTCCCGGCACCTAGTAGATAGAAAAATCAGTGTATCTATTAGGAGGTATTCCTGGCGGTTCTTGAAATATATCTGCAAACTTTTGTAGTATTGGATAATCCTGCAACTCTGGATCTTTTCCTTCTTTTGATTCTTCCACATGAATTGCATATAATTGGAATCACTTTCCAAGACATTTCTTCAATTGTAGAGATGTGATCCACCTCAGGGATATGGGCTAAGGTATTCCTTTTATTGTCACTTGGTTCCCTTCTCCATCCAAACAAGTATAAGTTTTATTATGTAAATCCAAAACTGCATGGTGTCCATCCAACCAATCCATGCCAATTAGTACATCATATGACCCCAAGGGTATACTATTTAAGTCTTCAAAGGTTTTCATTCCATTCATTTCTAAAGACACACTTTTACAAATTCAATGATTTTCCTCTTGCCTCTTATAGCTGGTTGTACTAGACTTGTTGTTTCAAGTTTACTTTTCTTTAAATGAGATTTCCCAAAAAGATTAGGTGAAATGTAACTACTGCTAGCTCCCAAATCAATCAAAATAGTTATGGTTTTATTAGAAATATTACCTGCTGGTTCAATCATCCTGGATTGGTGGCTAGCTTGCCTCCCAGGTAGGGATGCATAGATCCTTTGAACACTTCCACCTACATCTCCAACATTTGAAGCCTCTTGAATTTTGTGAAGTTTATTTTTCTTAGATGGTCACTGACTAGAAAAGTGATTTTCCTTGCATATCCAACATTCCATACGTGGTCTTTTCCCTGAAGGATCTTCCTTTGACTATCCTTGTTGGTAATAATTATTGTTTCTAAACTTTGATGGTTGGAAACCTTTCTTTCTCTGCTCCTTATTATTCTTCATATCCTTCCCATTCTTCTAATATGGGGCCTTCCTCTTAATCTGTTCATATAAATTTTTTGCCTTCCAGATGGAATCCTTAAGGTTATTTGGTCTATCATACTGGATTTTATCTCTATAAGATTCAGGAAGGCCACTTAGGAACCTTTGAATATTTACCTTCTCATCTTTGATGAAGTATTCATAATTCAAAAGTTCTAGAAACTTTTTTCTCATAGGCCTCCATAGTCATGCTTCCCAACTTAAGCTCAAATAATTCCTCCATCTTATTGTCATAGTAGTGCTCAGAGAAGTATTCTTTCTGAAAGTATTTCTTAAACTTCCTCCAAGATATTTTGACTTCATCTATGTCTTTCAACTTAACCAGTTGATCCCACCAAATAGATGGTTTACCTTATAGATGGTATATGGATACTATTTCCTCCATATTCCATCTATATTGATGCAACTGGAAGAATTTCCTAAGTCCTATCCACCATGCTTTGACATATTCTCCTTGTTTTACTTCTCCATCAAAAGTTGGGGGCTTTATTATTCTCAACTCTCCTACTAGTTCATCCCAGGTAAACCTCCTCTTCTTGTATCTCACTGAAGATCTTTTAGAATTGCTCTCTGTACTGCTTGATTCATACCCATTATTTATCTATAAGTGATAAGGTCTCCTTAAAGATGATATAGAACTCACATAACCTATTTTATGACTCTTTTCAATGGATCTTTGGATGGTCTTAAATGATTTTAGATCATTCATAATATGCTCTTGGATATGAATTATTCTTTCATTATCCTCTCTACACTTCCTCACTGAATCTTCCAATCTTAACAGTTCACTGCTCATATTATGTATGATTGACCTTCTTCCCTCAACAAAATCCTCTTCGGGACTATATGGTCTCCATCCTTCCTCAATATCCACCCCCAATCTCTCACTTCCTACTGTTGAACTTTTACTTGTTGAATACTTAGTCTTAACAGGTTTGATTAAAATATCGATTGTAGTAGTCACACCACTTGCTCAATCAATCACTGGGAACTGCAATGTGTTCATTAATAACATTTTGTTAGTAGACTACACATTAGTATAATTTCATTATCATTAAAAAAAACTTTTTTCATCTTGCTTATAAAGTAACTAGCCAACATTTCTAAGTTATAATCTACCTAGTTGGACAAGGGGCAGGGTAGAAATCCTTCCAAGATTTCTCCTTATTGGATGAACTTTAGGTCCATACCCATCCCAATCTAACATTTGAATTAACTAAATCACATGTGAAATTATATTAAGGTGCATGCATCCAAGCTATCTAATGCAAGTGCATTCTTACAAGGTGACTTGAAACTTTGCAGAAGGCCCAACAGCCACAATGTTGAAACCTTAAGCTCTGATACCACTTGTGATGTCCCCGAACCTTGAGATAAGGCCAAAGGTGCTAAAATTAAGACTAACTAAATTTTAAGAATAGTGGATATAAATAAATTACTATTGATCTGACTAATGTTTCACCCAAATAAATTAAATTCTAGAGATTAAATTATAACTAAATTTTGTGACACTTAATAATTTAATTACTCCACTTAATTATTTAATTACGCCACTTAATTAAATAATTAATTGTGACACTCAATTAATAATTTCCAAAGTGCAAGATAAAGGTCGTAATTGAAACAACAACATCAATAATACATGATAAACATCATAATCATTGTGAATAGCTAAATTATGTATTTTGGGTTTGTTTGATAGCATAGTTTATAAATAACCAAGTATTGATGTTATTGATTATTTGCAAATTAATCTAATTTTTTGGTGTTATTATGTGTGTGTTGTTAGTGAGCATAAAAATTAATGAAAAAAAATATCATGGAGCATACATAGGCTGCAATCTACAGCCACACTAAAACCATAGCAAACAAGAACATTGACTGCAACTACAGCCCTCTAAATCGAATCCCGATGACTTTCCCCTACAATCATATTTCATTAATAAAAATCAGATCGTATGGTTTCCACCATCCATCCATCGATTACTTTTACATATAGAATACATCTCTCATCCTCATATCTCCAACTAAGAAAAATTATACAACCAAATGATTTACAATAAAATGAAAGGTGTTGTTCACTGGAAACAAAAATACCGATGCAATCAAACAGGTCTTGCAACACAAAAATGAGCATATATGTTCGAACTATATCATATGGTTGTGCCCATCTCAATAAATTAGATCCAAAATTACAATTTCTGGTTATGAAGAAGAAGAATAGAAAGAAGGTAACACAAATAGAAACTAAATTCCATACTATATGAGATTCATCCTTCCTCCATGCAGATCCTAACATTCAATACATGAACATTAAAAAAACCAATCATCCATCGTTGCACATATACCAAATAAAATAATGTAATGAAAACATAACATAAGAGAGATGCTTATCTCAAACTATAAGCAATTGGCTGCAGCAGGACAACTTTCCTCCTAGCTTTAGACACCATCAAGCCTTCTTCCCTTGAACAGGTCCCCTCGAGCTGATACTATGGATCCATGGGTAGAGCCTCTCTTAGTCTCACTACTCTTGAAACTACCTCTTTTGAGAGACACGATGCTTCCCACTAGTACTTTCCTATTCGTCTCCACTTCCTATGGGATGTGACCTAGCTCGCCATCCCCATTTCCCAACTTTATATGTGAGAACCTAGACTAGTAGAGTGATATAATGGAATCAAATGGAAAAAATAGAGTCACTCTAAGTCTCAACACTCTCAATAATATCAACATTCCCAACACAGTTAGATAGCATAAATCACATGGTCTAAAGTTGAAGATTAAATTCAACAAGGAGATGGAATATAGATTTATAGCAGAAGGAGAACCACTCTAACCCAAAGGGATCAACACAAATTAGAGAGAGGTAAGGTTTAATCTTCATCATGGAGAATTAACTTGAACTAGTTGAGTGGTGGGTTAGTGAAAATATTCCCTTTCTCGAATTAGCACCACGAGGAGGAGTTACCCAAAAACTAACGAGTGGAGCCATGAAGAGCACATGGAGGAACACTAATGCATAAAGGGGGTTACAAAACATCGAGGTCAATATAGGTGAGAGAGGGCATCCAATCGGGTCATAAATATCATGGAAGCACAAAAATAGGATCATCAATGCATGGTGTAAGAGTGGAAGCTATAAAAGAGATTACAACCCTAAAAAATAGGAAAAGGGCTCATAAATGACCACAAACACATAAATGTGATGGAATATTTTCCCAAGGAGTGTTCCCTAGGAAAGAGGGTCCCACTAAGGTGTGCACAATATGAAAAAATATATCAATAGTCCATAATTATTCATAATAGGGTTTGTTTTACAAGGTTTGGGTGACAAACATTATTAATCTCACCAAGGTGCAAATATGAATTGGGATGGACAAATTTAAGTCAACAATAAGTTATAAGGTGCTAGGGATGTCCCCAATCCCCCTTACATTGTGGAATCCATGGTCCCCCATACTCATCTAGTTTCCTTTGTTGAGCTAGTTGTTTATTTAATCAATCGTTAACAACATTCAAAGGTTGCAGAGCTTCTAATAATAACATTAACATTAATAATAGTGCCAAAGTACAAAGTCATGTTATCAAAAATTAATAATAAGTCCTTAGTTAAATTAATCATGGAAAAGGAGAAAAATTCCACAATCATATAAAATATCATAATTCCATAATGCACGAGAACATAAATCACATGAGGATCATAAGTCCGGGGCTTAAAAACTTGAGTATTACACATGATCAACATCCATCAACATCCTGGCAAAATTGGGTACCACTTTTTTTTGTTTCCATTATAATTGTTAGGTTTTATCATTGTTTAGAATTCTTAATTTCCTAGTTTAGTACATAGACTAATGATGGGGATTGTAACGCAAAAATTTTTGAAAGTGACCAACAAAGAAACCGTCAATATAATTTGGATAATGTTGAAAAAGGTTTGGAAATTGAAGTAAAAGGAGAAGAATATATCATACCAGGTACATAATTTGTTTGGTTGCTTCTCTTGTTTTTATTTAATATTATCTTTTCAACTATTAAACCCAATATTGATGAACTCCTTGGAAAATTTTGGTACTACACTTCCTTTGATGTTTTTATTATATTGATTTGGATTCTATTTTGTTTATAATTCTTAATTCACAAGTTTTTTTACTGCAATGGCTAATGATGGAGATTGTAAAATAGAAAATGATGACAATGGGAAAAAATAAATAATCAAGTTAATTTGGACAACAAAGAAACAAGTTTGGATGCGGAAATAGAAGGGAATGTAATTATTTTACCAGGTACATAATTTGTTTCGCTAATCATCTTGTTATTTTTTAAATCTATTTATTTTCCATATTGCATAACAATTTTGAATGTCGACTATAGGGAACTATAAGAACAAATGAATTGATCAAGACCATGATCACGAAATCATGGAAATGGAAAATCCATTAACAGATCAAATTTTGGTCGCATGTACTTACTTTGAATTCTTGTTTCTCTTGTCTTCTAATTTGTTTTCATTGTCACAATTTATAACATTTCATAATATGTTGATTATGGATCACATATACAATGAATATAATAATTAGTATAATGTGTCACAAAACTAAAAAATATGAACATACTATATCAATTATTTATTGTGGTTAATTGTTTGTTTAGTTATTTAATGAATTTGATTCATTGTCACAATATGTCCTTTATGGTGCAATTTATTTGATGACAATGTGCTTGTGCTAGAGGGACATCTTTCCTACACTATCCAATGTTGTTAGAAATTCCATTGTGCTTCTACTTGAAGTAAAAATAGCATACATTATATTTCCTTCATTGTGCAATGTATGTATTTGATAACAAAGTGGTTGTACTAGTATGAAAGCTAACATACACTATACTTCATTCACTATGGAATGTTGTTATAAATTCCCTCATGCTTGTGATAGAAGGAAAGCTAACTCAGGTTATCTTTCATTCACTATGCAATGTGGTTATAAATGTCCTTGTGCTTGTGCTAGAAGGAAAGATAACCATGTAATGTTGTCGAAAATGCTCATGTGCTTGTGCCATAAAGAAACCAACCATATGTTACATTTCTTTCGTTGTCCAATGTGTGAACTTGATGCAATGTTATTCTGCTAGTAGGAAAGCTGTCACATGTTAGATTTCATTTAATGTGCAATGGTGTTGTTAGAAATGACATTTTGCTGATGGTAGAATGAAATCTAACATGAATTCAATTATCTTTATGATGCAATGCATTTGATGATAATATGTTTTTACTAGAAGGAAAATTAGCATGCTATTTAATGACTTTTATTAATTGTCACAATTCATAATATTTCTCATGTTTATTATAGTGACTAGCAATGACAACAAAGACATTGATCAAGAGAATGTAGAACAAAGCTGTAATCAAGAACATAATATCGTATCAGGTATGTAAAAACGTTTTCTTGCTTGTTTTCATATTTAGTGATTTTAATTCATTGTAACAATTCATAAAATATTAATTGTATATTATAGAGGCAAATACAAACAAAGATAATAATATGAAGATAGTGAAACAATGTTAAAATCAAGAACAAAATCTAATATTAGATATGTATAGCTTATCAACATGTAATTTTTTTTTGTTTAATGATTTTTATTCATTTTCACCGTTTTTTTAATTTTTAATACATAGACAAATAAGGAGAACAAAGAGAATGATGAAGTGAAAAAATATAATCATGAACATAATATCATATCAGTTATTTTTAACTTGTCTTGTTTTTTGGTTATTTTTAAAATTTTAGTCCTTGTAAGTATGATAACCGTCACGTCCCCTCCCCTCTACTCTTCAGAGAGGACACGACCAACACATTGATCAGCCCTATCAGACCAGGAAATATAGCCCCATGAACATAAATAAACAAATGCATTGAAATAAAAACATATGCTAGCTCTCTAGGAAACTCTTCTAGGTTGCAGCTCGAAGATGCCTTGTAACTTAAATACTTTTTCAATGGTTCGATCAATGGATCAAGGTAGATGACCAATAAGACCTCAATCACTCAAGACATGCATAATACTCAATAAAATAGATAAGGCTTCTCACTATCAATGTTGAGAGGGTTTGTAATAAAGGTGAATAAATGAATAACTCACTATGCTGGCAGATTCACACATAAGGCACTTACATATGAATGGCTAATCATAACAAGGGAAAGATACTTGCAATTCCAATTATCCACACAGAGATAGGATGAAATCTATATTGTATTAGGTAAATATAATAAACATGAATTAAACATCCAAGCACAAGTATAGAACATAAGGAAGATGAAATCTAAACATTTAATGGCAAAAGAGCTTATATTAAGTGACAAAGAACATGAGAATCTTGAATACAAAAAGTGTCTAAAAGTCTTCGAAGTTGAACCCTTTACAATTATTATTCAATGAGCTTAAATAAGCTTTAAAAATAAGTTTTAAGATCCTCCAAAGACGGGTCTGATAACCTTTTTTCCTATCTCAAATCTGAAATTTGTGAGGTGTATAGAAAATGCAGAAATTTCTGGAAATATGCTGCTCCGATATTGACCTATATCTCTCAAATAAAAACCTATTTTGGAAACGGGATAGAATTTTTTTTACATTGGTTTGTTTTGAGAAAAAAAATATCTCATTTATTTGAGATTCGTTTTCATTTTCCTGAGATATGTATTTCAAAAACATGTGTTAAGTAGGGAAATTCTTAGATCCGAAAATTAGGGCTCGGAGATGGACTTGATTCTCCCAATATGCAACACCTGTACAAAAAATGAGAGAGCTTATTCCTCTCTGACATGTGAGGAAAAAAAATCCTTCCATTGTTCAAAATGATTCTCCAGTCGCTCATAATCATCATTTGAAAATGATGACGTTTCATAGTAAAAATGCCAATTTCGGTCGCTTGGAGTGCCCTGAAATTTCGGTCTAGACTGGGGCTCAGAGATGGATTTGGTTCTCCCAATATATGAAAATTGTAGGAAAATTGATAGAGTTTATTGTTATTTGGTTTATTATGATAAAAAAACTCTCTCAATTCTTTGAGATTCGTTTTCATTTTCCCGACATCTATATTTCAAAAACATGTGTCAAACAGGGAAATTCTGAGATCTCAAATTTAAGGCTTGGAGATGGATTCGATTCTCCCAATATGTGACCCCTGTAGGAGAACTGAGAGAGGTTATTTTTCTTTGACATTTCAGGCACAAAATATTTCAACCATTTTTTAAAATGATTCTCCAGTCGTCCAAGATCATCATTTGAAAACGCCACATTCCTGAAAAATGCTGCCTCATTTTGTAGGAGAATTTTGACTATCTTCCCAAGCTCTAAATGCAGATCTGAAAGTACCATTGGAAATAATAGGATGTCTAGTTGTCATTCAACTATTTGATCGTTTAAAATGTCCTCTTGACAACTGAGAAAATTGAGTTTAACCAAGACATGTTGACCGTTTCCAAGCTTATGCGCTTTTGGTGGCTAAAATAGCCCCGAATTTCATGCTTTAGCTACCGAAAGCTCTACTTTCGGTGGCTAATGAATAGTTGTAATGTCCTCCTAATCCATAGAAACCTGATTTTTGACTTTTTTGAAGGAAAAACCAAATCAAATGATTTTCAAACATTATTACATACTTAAAGCTCTAAAAAATGGGCCTTAAAAAATTTAGAAATCTATTTTTAAATGACTTCCTATCTCTAAAAATAAACAAAAGTGAATAATTTATTTGAGGAGATAACATTTGGATCCTACTCAGGGATGGAATCCTCCCTGTGAGGTTCCAAGAACCACAGATCTGATGCCTTTCGTGGACAACAAAATACAGAACCTAGTCTAGTGTTCCATTGGGCATGGATTCAGCAGTACAATCTTCTTCTGAACACCTTTGAAGAGCTGCCTTTACAATTGATCCCCTGCAAACCTGTAGCATGCATGTAGCCTATCCTGCTTATTCAACAACCAATAACTGGAAAATTCTACTTGCTCATATAAAGAGCTTATTCTCTTTCCTACTCCTAATTCTAATCAGTAGAGGCTTCTTATCAAGTGACATCATGCTTCCAATGAAGCCATGTCAGAAAATTATTTGCTGAACTTATCCTTGATCTTGACCTGAAAAATAAATGAAACCATAGCATGCATCAATGTAGTTTGAAGGGGTGACAGAACCAACTATCATCTAACAAAAATATTTTGACATTTATGTTGCTTATAGATTCCAAATAATTAGCAATAGGGTCGTAAATGTAAAAACAAATACCTATCCATGTTGCTGTTCCAATTGAATGAAATGTTGATGCTGGATGCTTTCAGTGATCTCCATGTTAACTATAGATTGCTCAACCTCTGACTGAGAAGAATGCATGATGAACTGTTGATCTGGACTTTTGAGATCATCATCTTCCTCCTCATATCTGCTGCACTCTTCCTTTGATTGCAAATCAGAAAACTGACGGCTTCCCTTACTATCTACTGCATATTCAAATCTATCACATGCTGATATAAAAATTTGTTCATTATATTTGGGGTTTCCAAAGGGGACAATCTCATCTTCATGACAACCTAATTCAGTAGATGCATTTGATACAATGTCAAGAGCATCTGTACTATGGTTATCATCCTGAAGTTCATTAATATATTGGTCACAATAAGAGGTGTACCCTATTGCAGCATACAGTTCATGAATGTTTAGTTCTTTATTCAATAAATTGAATTCATGATAGCATTCAAAATATAAAAGATCAGCTGAAAATATTCCATTTGCAAAACAAATGAAAGGCAGCATGAAAATATGACAAAGAGCTGATACTAGAAATAGGAAGGGACCAGTACCAATCACGAGCAATCCCCTCTAAAGAATACCAAAAGAGCTTGATCTGAACATCCTCATGCACAACTTGCAACCAATGAATAAAGTCATGAAAATCTAGCAAGTGTTCAGCTAGCACTTCCCACTCTTCTCCTTAAAATCTGGGAAGACTATTTTCCCATTCGTCTCTACTAGGAATTGGATTAGGGTAACCAAAAATATTTGAGAAATCACAAAATGCATACCTCTTTGATAAGATCTTGTTCATTTCATACCAATGGAGTCACCAACATATTTCTGAGCAATGGAGTCGCTAAATAGATGATTACAACCAAAAATGTTCCAGTCTTTGTCTATCATCAAAGTTGGAGCTTATGTCGTCTCCCAAAGAAGCTAGGCTTCAATCTCCTCTCCCTGGAAATGGCACCAGTTTGTTATCTCTCCAGGAAACTCTTCTAGGTTGCAGCTCAAAGATGCCTAGTAACTTCAATACTTTTTCAATGGTTCAGTCAATGGATCAATTCAGATGACCAATAAGACCTCACTCACTCAAGACATGCATAATACTCAATCAAATAGACAAGGGTTCTAACTATAAATGTCTAGAGGGTTTGTAATAGAGGTGAATAAATGAAGAAGTCACTATGCTGGCAGATTCACACATAAGGCACTTATGTATGAATGGCTAATCATAACAAGGAAAAGATACTTGCAATTCCAGTTATCCACATGAATATAGGATGATAGCTATCTTGTATTAGGTAAATAGAATAAACATGAATTAAACATCCAAGAACAAGTATAGAACAGAAAGAAGATGAAATATGAACATGTAACGTAAAAAGAGCTTATATTAAGTCACAAAGAACATGCGAAGCTTGAATAAAAAAAGTGTCTAAAAGTCTCCGAAGTTGAACCCTTTACAATTATTCTTCAATGATCTTAAATCATCTTTACAAATAAGTTTCAATATCCTCCAGAGACGAATATGATAACCTCTTTTCCTATCTCAAATCCAAATTTGTGAGGTGGCTGGAAAATGCCGAATTTCTGCAAATATGCTGCTCCGATATTGACCTATATCTATCAAATAAAACCCTATTTTGGAAACCTGAGAGAGGTTTCTGTAGACTGGTTTGTTATGAGAAAATAACTCTCTCAGTTCTTTTAGATTCTTTTTCATTTTCCCGAGATATGTATTTCAAAAACATGTGTTAAATAGGGAAATTCTTAGATCCGAAAATTAAGGCTCGGAGATGGACTTGATTCTCCCAATATGAAACACCTCTAGGAAAACTGAGAGAGGTTATTATTATCTAACATTTTAGGAACAAAATAAATTTACCATTTTGCAAAATTATTCTCCATTCACTCAGAATCATCATTTGAAAATGATGACTTTTCATAGTAAAAACGCCAATTTTGGTGGCTTGGAGCGCCCTAAAATTTCGGTCTAGACTGGGGCTCAGAGATGGATTTGGTTCTCCCAATATATGACACCTATAGGAAAACTGAGATATTTTATTGTTATTTGTTTTATTATGAGAAAAACACTCTCTCAGTTCTTTGAGATCTGTTTTCATTTTCCTGACATCTGTATTTCAAAAACATGTGTCAAACAGGGAAATTCTAAGATCTGAAATTTAAGGATCGGAGATGGATTTGATTCTCCCAATATATGACACATGTAGTAAAACTAAGAGAGGTTATTTTTATTTGGATTGTCAGGCACAAAATCCTTCGACTGTTTCTCAAAATGATTCTCCAATCATCCAAGATCATTATTTGAAAACTCCACATTCCTTAAAACGTTGACTCATATTACGGGACTTTTGACTATTTTCCCAAGATCTAAATGCATATATGAAAGTACCATTGGAAAAATTAGGATGTCTAGTTGTCAACTGACTATTTGAGCATGTAAAATGGCCTCTTGATGGCTGAGAAAATTGAGTTTAACCAAGACATGCTAACCGTTTCTAAGCTTCTACGCTTTCGGTGGCTAAAATAGCCCCAAATTTCACGCTTTAGCAATCAAAAGCTCTGCTTTCAGTGGCTAATGAACAGTTGAAATGTCCTCCTAAGCCACTGAAACCTGAGTTTTTACTTTTTTGAAGAAAAAACCAAATCAAATGATTTTCAAAATTTATTACATACTTAAAGCTCTAAAAAATGAGCCTTAAAAAATTTAGAACTATATTTTTAAATGACTTCCTATCACCTAAAATAAACAAACTTGAATAATTTATTTGAAGAGATAACAACATACATACACAGATGCATAATGCAATATACAACGGAAGAAAATATAATTCAATCAAGCATTCATTATGTTCATAATTCGTAAAACAAATACAGATGCAAAAATCAAATACACAAGAAATACTTATCTTGAAATGTAGTTGTCCCACAACTAGCTATGTCATTGCAATGTTCCACCCAACCCAACCATATTTCAGTGTGTTCATCAATATCTTAGCACCACTTCCACCCTCGAGCTGGGCATGATTCCCATAAGGAATAACGGAACAATGACAGGCTCACACATAGCTAAAGGCACATTAGAACTCAACCAAGCCAAACACAATTGGGTTTATCAAGTTGCTAAGGAGGTGGAAAAGTTGAATTGCTAAGCTAGTGAGCTCAACCATGGAGTTATGGACACCTACACAAGATCTGGCTTGGCCTTCTCAATTCCTACACACCCAACACAAGGAAGCTACCCCTTCTCTGCTACACGGTCCCTTGGGCTATGCCTTCCCTTCCAGTTCTTTTCAGGGAGTGCAAAGAAGAATAACCAACCCCTCTTGATATCTCTATGAGGTTCCTCCCTCCACTAGGTTTATTAATCCAATTCTGCCATCTTATACTCCTAACAGTTCAAACCAAACAAGTATTTCTAGAACAACAAAACAAAAGTACTAGATATGGACAAAAACATTCTGGAAACCAAAATTGAAAATGGTAAATGGGAAAAAATGACCCAAGGTGAGAAATTCGTTTCAGAAAACGTTTGATGGATTCATGCGAGAAAAAAAAACCTCTTCAAACCTCCAATTCATGGATATATTCTCCCATCATCTGTGAAACACCAAAAACGAATTTCCTCGGCCGTGTGAATGAGGAAACAACAGAAAAACATGAAGGGAAGAGCCCCAGCCACAAAGCATTGCAAAAACGATTTCTTAGCTATGGGGAAAAAGAAGAAAACTACCAAAAATGTGAGGGAAAAACACAGGAGCTCCAAAACGCATGAGGAAGAGGAGTATGTGAATGCATAATGGGTTGGGCATCATTTTTGGGTATTTATTTGCCCCATAAGTGAAAAACATGTTTTTCAAAAATGGGTGGCTTCCCAAATTTGAATTTAACCTCCATACACTTCCCATCCCCATGCATTAACTAACTCAACCACTTCTGGAAGAAATAAATGATTGGCCACAAGAGACAAAATGGGTAGTTGACAGCTTGATGGGTTTTCCCTTTGACATTTGTCTTAACATTATTGGCTCAAAGGTTTGAATTATTTGCCTCCCTATTCCTTGTGAAATCATGTCCCCATCTCTTTAATATTGCATTAACATAGTTAGTTATGGGTATTTTTATTAATTGCATATTTACATGATGTCCAAAATTACAATATGCATGCCTAGCACAAAATACCATCGGCATCAACTTTAATTGCTGAAACATAAAAATATAAATCGATGGTGGGCCTTTTTCCTTGAGCTCCACACCATGATTAAATTACGCTATTTACATCATATACATTTTAATGCAAATGGGGTCAACACTAGGGTGTTATTATAAAATTTTAGATATTTATTACGGGGGCAAATAAAAAGAATAAAACTAACAATTATCACAATATTAAATATGTATACATGTATTTTTGTTTAAAAGTGGCATTGAAAATGTTTTCTTTCATTATCAATTAAGTAATAAATATGTTATATTACAAAATTAGATCAAAAGAATTTTTTAAATTGGTATTTCAATGAAGGTTTAATGTTTTATTCTCTAGGTTCTATGTAGATATCACGACAAAGTAGTGTCCAATATGAAAAAAGTATACAAAGTACTCAAGGTGAGTGTATTTTTCCAAGAAATCTTTCTTAATGATTTTTGTAGCATGAATACAATGGATTGACTATATATATTTTTTTGTTAATAAGAAGGAAAACATTATATTACTTATGGTACAAAAAAATATTACATTCAATCCCAACCAGCTGGAAAATCCACACTTAACTAGGTTGTTATCTGAAGGATTCAATTGATCATCTCCCCTAATTCCCAAACCCGTAACCTTCCTTTTCAACAAGGAAACAAAACCAACCCACAGACCTACATATTTGAAAACATAGAAATTCCTCTGACACCTGTGATAGAATCCTTCGATCCCATGTCTACATAGAAACTAACTCTGAGTAATAAAATCACCCTCCTGGACCCCTTCCTAACTGAAAAGATGACAGACATATACATACAATACATTTTATGACATAGTCATAATTAAACATAAACAAGGTATAGCCAAAGCTTCAAAATGTAAAGCATAGACCATCGGTAAGACCAAAAAATCCCAGTCCTCCCATACTCCTCACTGTGTAGGAGGGTTGTTTGAAGAGGGAGATTGCGCTTCCTTATCTTGCTTCCCCGGGCGATCAAGAAATTCTCCTGCGATTAGGTCTATTAGGTGGAATTTTGTAGCACTTTCCTGCCACCCCCGCCAGATTAGAGTCAAGGCTGCCCTGATTCCATGTGCCATCTACGCCTTGGCCTGCATGTCGTGAGAAAGAAGAATACGCACCGTAAAAAAAGGATTGGCTTCCAAGGGCCT
This sequence comes from Pseudotsuga menziesii, assembly GCA_001517045.1. Lineage (NCBI taxonomy): Eukaryota > Viridiplantae > Streptophyta > Pinopsida > Pinales > Pinaceae > Pseudotsuga > Pseudotsuga menziesii. Next base: position 49,821 of record LPNX010856468.1, read on the forward strand.
CCCTTTGTGAATCACATACTCTTGGAGCAGTTCAATTTCTTTAGCTGCAATCTAGGATTCAACCCCCACTGGGGTCTCAGTCATATACTGCGCCCCCAATTAAACATTAGAGGGACCGGATTGTCATCAATAGGTGGGGTATTAGCAGAAGAGCTAGCTAAAGGCATATTTCCCCCCTCAATACTAAATATCTCCCCCTGACGTTTTCAAACTTTCCATTGTTGAGCCATGATCTCATGGGGCAAATACTTTCTATTAGCCTGCAGATAACTACAATCAAGTTGAAGCTCAAACAGGATGATCCAGTCTCCTTCTATGGGTAAATTTATAATCAGTCCACTCTTTTGGGTGATGTATCTTGCCATCATCCAATCTAAATAATGTTTCCATTTTCCACCCTTCAAAGCGTTGACCTTACAAAACTAGAGCCCATTATTCTTTTCCATATCCACCTTATCATGTAAAATATCAGCAGCCCTTTCCCCAATTGATGTCCACCTCATACAAGCTTCTTTGATTTTAAAATCCCATGAGAAAAATATCTAAATTACCCCATGTGTATGCCCGAAGGGACAATTCCCACCTCTCGTTCTGTACACGACTACCTCAAAGAGAGGAAACCTATTTATGGTGTCTAGTTCCCAGATCGTCCCTTCTAGATCATGCCTGCATTCCACCTTATTTCTCTATTTGCTTCGTACGCTTACCACTCATCCTAAATATATCATTGTCATACTTGGAGTTAATGCCAAGTGGTGTATTTATCTCCTCACATCCTTTTGTGCTTGTCGTAGATATCAGAAGAGAATCATCATCATTCCCATTTGTGTGTCTTGCTTCAGTCGTCCTATCCTTGATGTGGGTAGCATGCATGTGGAGGGATGTGTTGGATAGTTGATTTTATGCAGAGGAATGATTACACTTGGCCTTCATCAGGAGTGATAGATCATGCATTTGTCATGGGTGATCACCGTACATCCTACCCACATCTGCCTCCACTAACTCTTCACATTTTCACCAAATCATGCACTCATTTTTGTCATTGATCACTTCTTCATGGAAAGAATTATTCCTACCAACCCCTTCGTTGGCCAGATCGTCCACCACCCTATTACCAGTTCTTTTGACATGCATGAATTAGAGTGTTGGGGTTCCCATTTATTAGAATTTGAATGCCATTAATATCTTCAAGCAAAGAGTTCCGATTATGTTGTAGCAATTGAATGGAGAATGAACATACAAATTAAGAAAAACAAACCACACAGGAAATGGACAAGTATTGCTCAGGAATTTACAGTATATTCATCATAATAATATCCAGTGTACAATAGATTAAAAATAGGTAGAATTCAAATGCACGAGTAATGAATTCGAATCCTCCAAGTCGATAAGACTGTATCTAACTGAATCTCTAACTCAAGGTCTCCTAATCAATATCGGAGTCCAAATAGACAACTCTCCGATGACTAATAACTCCAACTAAAAGTAACAACTAGTTAACCCAGTGCAACTGAGTGTGGTAGGTAGGAAAAGTGCTCCTCCCCATGCAACCATCCATTAACCATGCAATAGTAGCACTAGCCTAACTGACTGTGAAGTAACTAATTGTAACTGAGGGCTAACTAACACTAACTAGTGCTAACTCCAAGTGACTAAAGTTGGTTGGTGTCGGGACTCCTAATGGATCCTAAAATGTAGGGATTGGTCTAGGAGGCACCCCCACTAATGCATGCACATGCAGTAAGTGGAAGTTAACCTATAGCATTGTCCCCCACACTTCAATGACTGGTACATGTGGCTCCATTGGACCATGTGGACCCAATTGCAATAGTGGACTCATTTAATTAATTTAAGGTTCCTAAGTTAGGCAATAATTAATCTAAAAGACATTTGACCAAGGGAGGATTAATAATCCTAACACCCCCCTTGAATCCTAGCTTGGACAACTGTGGGCACCGGTAACAAGACCATAGGTCACCCAAATACAATCTAGAAGATAATCAAAAATGATACTTAGTACAACTGAGGAAACATGGGAAAACCTCATGGGAAAATCCCCCCCTCAAAAATAACAGGAAAATAGAAAATTGCAAGCTATATTTAGAAGAAATAAGATTCCTCCTTAGAAAAAATAGGTTGAGAGAAAACGCTGCTGCAAAAATTGCAGTTCTATGCAGCAGCATGGTCCATCAGTGGACCTCTCAAGGTACTTCTAAACTGATGAACTTGTTTGGTACTGTTGGATGGTGAAGGTAGGGAATGATTAAATCACTGCTTCTGTGGGCCATGTAGCTGATAATTCACCATCATCAAGTAGCATCGACTTGGAACTTTGTTGCACCATTCTATGAGGGATAGTGTAGCATGCTCATTGTGATACTGGGACCTAGTTCTTATTCTGTCTTCTGGAACTCTAGCACCACTTCCAAATGCATCAAGAAGCTTTTGAGCCCATCTAGATTTTGGATTCTTATTAGGAATGGGTACTGGATCTGGATCTAGAATCTCTTGATATTCAATCCCAATAATATGATAATTATGTATGTGATTTTCTTCATCTGAATCTGAAATATGTAGCACATCATCATCATCATAAAAAATTGTAGGATAAATAGTTATACCTTCCTTTTCTACTAGAGGAGTATCATGACGCTAATCTTCTTCGAACTGAATACTTCTTTCAATGAATCTTACTCTGGTAGAAAGCTCCATGATTTTTTAAGCTTTTGCATCATCTGCATATCCCAGCAGAATGCATTCTCTACTTTGGTCTTGGAAGGCATTTCTCTTGTCAAGTGGTATCCTGGCCCAAGCTTTGGAACCAAAAACTCTCAGGTGAGAGACATTGGGCTTATACCCATGCAGTCCTTTGAATGGTGTGACCCCAACCACTAACTTGTGGGACACACTATTATGCAAATATGAAGCACAGTTTACTGCTTCAACCTGTTATTGCTAGATTTTGTTTTTAGATTACATGTTATTTCAAAAACACTATTTTTCTTATTTCTTCTAAATTTTGAGTTTGGTTTTGAGGTATTAGAAATTTTGAGCATATTTTTATTTTATTTCATGTTGTTTCTTATTTAATTTACTTTATTTTGTTGGTTTTATAGTTTTAATGGGCTTATTGGATGTATATAATTCAGAAAAGTTGAAAAAGCTTATCATAAGGTTTGATCTAAGTTGAATTATATTACTTAATCCTTTGTTGTGTATCCATTTGTCAAAAATATTTGTCAAATAGATTCCTGTAGCGCAAGAGGAAAAACCGTGAGCTAAAGTGCTACAAGAAAATATAGGCACTTGAAAATTATAATATCAACTCGTAAATTGTTCAAAATCGCAAATGATGGAGGTTTTTACATCTGTAAAGACAAAATGATACATGTATAATCCTAAATAATCATTATGACAAGTGTGCAAGATAGGGTAATGATATTGCAGGTAAATTGTAGTTGTTTGAAGTCTTGAAGAGTGGAAATTTCTTAAGTATTAATGATAGCGCATTCTCGAGCATGATCAAAGGTAGTGATGAAATTGATGGGCGTATGAGAAGCTTCAGAGATCGTGTTATACCTCCAGTAATTTGTTGGACAAAATTGTGAAGAAAGCGGTTATAGAGTTGGGAGGTTGTAGAGTGAGGTACGAGGAACTTCTAAATAGTCATTACATTGAATACATAATGCCACAAACATAGGAGGTTAGTCCATCAACATCCTAACTATATGCTCAGGTAGTGAAAGTATTGACTAGGATTAGGGTATAACATTTTTAAAATTGTAATTATGGGATATACGATCTCTTTGAGTTGTTAATTCCACTGTGTAGAGAGTTATTTTGTGTTTTCTTGAGCTATTTGAAAAACAAATACATTTAGGGTTTAGTGTAGAAAGATGAAGAGGAGTGGAAAAACCAATAGGGCCGAACCTTCTAATATGGGGTGGGAAAAAAGCTTTCCGGAATGTGAAAATTTGTTTCAAAGAGATGGTTGGTTTAAGTATTTCAAAAAAATTGATGGTTATCATTATGAAGTATCATATGGGTTTTCCCAAGGGTTAGAGAAAGAGATACAGTTCTGTTCAATACCCTTAAAATTGAGTTAACTAGAGAGCTGATAGCTGAAGCAATAGATATTGCAGATGAGGGTGAATTTTGGTTTAGAAAAGTGCCATTTACCTTCAATTCAGAGGATTTCTTGTTGCTTGACATTGTAGCAGATTGGGGCAAGGGTGTGCATGTACAGAATTTCAAACTTGAGTGGAGGGAGCGTATTAATATTTTACAAATCTATATAACTTGTGAAGGTAGATTTGCTTTTGTCTTTAAGTATCACATCAGATTTCTATAACAACTAAACCAAGAGTCGAAGATGAATCTTCCCTTTTTCTTCCTAAAGAGCCTGCAGAAAATGTCAAGTAGGGTAAAGGGACGTAAATATCATACCAAGCAATCTATTTTCCACCATGGACTGATAAAACTGATCATTTGTACTGTGCTACAGAAAAAAGGTAAAACTTGGGACTACTTCTTGTTTTGGTTAGGGTTTCAGAGTGTAAAAGAAGACCAATCAAAAAAGAGACAGATGGATAAACTTCACATCCTGTTTAAAAAATTGAAGAAGGAATTAATTGTTGAGTCAGTAGAAGAGAATGCTCAAGAGGAGTATTCAACTCAAAAGCTCAAAGAACCTATATTTGGAGAGAAAAGAGAGATTGATGAAGACAATCATATATAAGTTTCTGAATATGTGGAAGAATTCCAAGCAGTAGTTTTAGAATAGGAAGAAGAAAATAAATCAGTTGATGATGATCAGGATGTCAATGATATCCAAGAAAACATGGAAGATGCTTCTGTTCCATCCAAGTTTGAAGTAGAGAACATACAGATTCCCAGTAAAAAACCTAAAAGAAGTTCAATGGTTGAATTAAAGAATGAAGGTTTACTAATTTCCAGTATAAAGGTTCGTGGCAAGTCTTATGCAATGATAGGAGAGTCAAATTGGAGACCCAAAACAAGAGCAAAGAATAAGTTGAGACTGAATAAGAAAAATATTTTGAATCCAAAGTTGGCTAAGGAGAAGATTACTATAATAGAATATTCATCATCTCAAGAACATTTGAAAGAAGATGAAGACCTGAATTCTGAGCATGTCAATAGTAAGAGACAAGATTCAGTGACTATGAAATCCTCTCTAGTGAAAGACAAAGTTGTAGAATAGTCCAAAGAGTCCAGTATTAAGGGATATAATTTTCAAAAGGTTCCTATAGTAGTAATAGAGCAGCATGAAGAGGATGATGAGGCAATTTTCAGGAAACTAAATATCCCTTGGTTATTAGAGGAAGCTTTCTCATTTCAAGAAGTAAAATGCATAGACTCAGAGAATGAAAATCTTTAGAAGACTGTTAAACAGTATAAGTATCAAATTGATTTCTTGAATGAAAAAAATGAAGGTTTGGTCATGGAAAACAAGAGGTTAAGAGAAGATCTTGAATATATTAACACCCATTATCAGGAGTTGATTATGGTTTCAACGGAAGAATTAAAAAAGAAGAGGCGTACTCAAGACAAATTTGAGAAGTTGAATCAGAAAATCCAGGATTTCACTCAACAAAATCAAGAGATGTCAAGGAGGGTTGAAGACTTGGAAACAGAGCAACAAAGAACGAGAAGAAAATCCCAATCTTTGGAAGGGATAGCACTTCTGGGTGAAGCAACCAAAAATCTTTAAAATATCATTCGGATGGGTGTCCTATAGTCATTTTTTGTAAAGTTAATAGTTTATTTTGTAAAACAATCAGTTTAGTAGCAATTTTGAGAGCTAGACCTAGAAGTTAGTTATGTAGTTAAGTAACTATTTTTGTAGTTTCAAGAACTTGACCTAAAGTTAGTTAGGTAATTAAGTAGCTATTTTTTGGGATGTAACAAGGATAAAAGAAAGGAATTAGATAGTGTTAGCTCTCCAGGAAACTCCTCTAGGTTGCAGCTCGAGGATTCCTGGTAACTTCAATATTTTTTCAATGGTTTATGGAATGGATCAAGTCAGATGACCAATAATACCTCACTCACTCAAGACATGCATAAAACTCAATCAAATAGATAAGGCTTCTAAATATCAACGCTCAGAGAGTTTATAATAAGGTGAATAAATGAAGAACTCACTATGATGGCAGATTCATATATAAAGCAATCACATATGAATGGCTAATCATAACAAGGAAAGATACTTGCAATTCAATTCATCAACACAGAGATAGGATGACAACTATCTGGTATTAGACAAAAAGAATAAACCTAAATCAGACATCCAAGCACAAGTACATAACAGAAAAGAGATGGAACCTGAACATATAATGGAAAAAGAGCTTATATTAAATGATGAATAACATGAGAAGCTTGATTACATAAGGGTATAAAAGTATCTGAAGTCGAACCCTTGCTTCAACATTAGTCACAGACTTTATAGCCTTTACAAAATATATTTCAAATCCTGAAAAGTTGGATCGAATTTACTAAAAATATATAAACATAACTATTTTGCAAATAATTAGGTCAAAAACCATAACTTAAGTTCTAATCTACCTAAATCCAATACTTTCTCACTCCTTAACTCTTTAATAAATGCAGTGATCACTAAAGTAGAACTAGGACCTGCTAACTGACAGATAAGTCACGGTTTGACAAAAGTAGGTAGGGTTTGTGACCCATTTCACCCCGATGGCACCTTCAAAACTGGAACAGACCCAATCTACCGGTGCCTTTAATTAATTTTCAACTTCATAACTCATCCATGAGGTGTTTGGATCAATCAAAATTGCTTATGTGTGGAACCATGCCTTTCTGCAATGTTCTGTGCTTATGGTGGCTAAGAAAGCAAAATTATGGGTCTGTAAGCTGCCAAAAGATTTGCTTTCAGTGGATAATGAAAAGCTACGGCATTCACCTAAGCCACCAAAAGCTTTGTTTCTTCAAAATTTAATCCAACCTATAATCACCCTTTGTCCTAAGGCTTTACAGCTTCAATTCTAACTTTCTAGTGTTTCTGCAACCTACATAGGGTTTGGAACATCAGCAGCATCACAGGCTGCCTCTGGATCCTAAAGGATTAATGCTGCCTCTGCTCATCAGAGGAAATTTGGGGTCTAAAATGGGCCTTATAAGAATACGTGCCAAAATAAGTTTTTGTGAGTTGAAATTCAATAACCAATAGAATTTCAATAAAATGAGTCAACCATAATGGTTGAATTGACATATTTGTCATTAAAAAAAACTACTTTTTTTGTTCATATTTTTGACATATCTCATTGTGTTTTTACTCAAATTTCGATCGGGAGAGCTCGTTGGATGTGGAATTTGATTTTGCATCCAACGAGTACCCACACTACATACTATTGACGGACCCCGATACCCCAAAAACAAGAAATACCTCCAAAAATGTGATGATGATGTCATCATCATGTTTTTTCAAGTATTTACTATTTTTGGGGTAGCGGGGTCCATCAAAAGTATGCAGTGCGGGTACTTGTTGGATGTAGAATCAAATTCCTCATCCAACGAGCTCTCCCGATCGAAATTTGAGTAAAAAAACAAGGAGACATGTCGAAAATACGAACACAAAAAGTAGTTTTTTTCTTTCTTCCTCCAAAATTAATCAATATTATTTTATTATTTTAACTATTATTTTATTATTNTTGAGACTGCAAAATTCCTCTAATGAGGGTTTCAAGCACAAGGTGTGCTTGAGATTTAGGGTTTGAATTCTTCACCTGCAAACTTGTCAGCCTGATATTCCTGTAGAGACTGGCGTTGTCCTTCATTAATCTCAGGTTTCTTTTTTGCATCAGGATATACATCCCTCTCATTTCTAGGAGAGAATCATGCAATTCAGTATTTCTTTTGGTTAATGTTGCATCGGTTCTTTTTATTTCTCTGTCTAGGTCCTCCAGTTCATATACTTTCCTTGATAGCTGGTTGATTCATTGGGACCTAGGTTTACTAGAGGAAGCCTCTGCCACTAGTTCTCCCTAGTCCTCCTTTGGTGTGGGTGATGGAAAATCCTCCTACCCTACTTGAAACTGATCTGCTAGGTAAGTTGCATGTTCCTCTTCATCTTCATATTCTGAGTAAGGTAGGTTGAGTATATTTCTGTCTGATGTTGAAAACTCCTCTACCGTTCTATTGAATCCATATTTCTCTTGGCTTTGTTGGTCTCAGGATCTAGAGAGGTCTAATCCACTGCAACTAGAGAGATGGCCCTTCTTTTCCTCTTACCACTCCTGGGTGTGGTGGAATTCTTTGAAGGATACTTCCATTTGTCTTCTAGCTGCAATCTTGTATCAAACTCATTCCAAAATAGGAATTATGTCCATGCTATGTTTCTTCTTTGGATCAATTCCTGGACAATTAGCTTTATCAGGCCATGATGGGATAGCCTGCCTATAGTTTTGGTGGGCTAGGATTTAACCTGATGGGCCATCTTGGTCAGGAGCTTGTGTAGGTAGAACGACAGGTTTAGTGGGCTCCTGCCAATGAAATGGTTCACTAACTTAAATTGGTATATCATCACCCTATTATACCTGCCCTCACAAGTTATATAGACCAGGATTGCTTTTAACAACTGCTGCCACTTCTCCTCAAGCCAGGTTGTGGGAATGCTTTTCTTCCAGACAATGTTCTTGTGCTCAGGCTTCAAGTAAGACCTGAATTCCACATCCTTTGTGATAGTGGTTTTGAACCAGTTTTCCCTAGTCCTTGGGAGCTCTGTTACTTTTGCTATCAGAGCCTCGTCTAATTGTAATTTCTCTCTTCCAATTACTGCTTTCTAGCCATTAAAGGAGAGAGCAAAGGCCTCTGCCACTTGCTGATGGGATCCTTGAATTTTTTCACAAAATATGCAGCAACTTGCATCCTTGAATAGCTGACATACTTCTGGATGTGCTTCTAGGTAACCAATGTCACCCAGCTCTTGTATGAGGGTGGGTCATCCTCCTCTCTTCATCTTCTTTAATGTTCTTCTATACTTGAAAAATTGAAATTCAAACCCTAGGGAAGGATACTACAATAACAAGTCCAGAGAGGGCTTGGCTCAGTGAGGATGCATGCAGAAAATGTGGAACGAATAGAGGAGAAGGTGTTGTTTTTTAGGGGACTGGTTGTTCAGTTGGGATTAGAGAAAACTGATAGTAAATTCTGATGAAAACCATGAGCTGACCAGTGCAGTAATCATTTGAATCTGGAACTCAATGCTTTGTGGTGGTTTGATTGTAGTGACGAGACAGGTGGAGGGCAACAAGGGTTTGGGTCTTTCAACAGTCACTTTGGTTTCATAACAACCACTTCTCTGCCAATTCATGATTTCTTTTGCAATCCCATTCTTTTTGGTGGTTAATTGCTTGTCAGTGGCGCTCTTCATGCTGACGGTGGTTGATTTTGACAGATGCGCTAACCATTTTCCTTTTTTGGATCTTTCGGTGGCTAAGGTAGTCTTGGATCAAATTTTTAAGCTGTCGAAAGATGGGATTTTTGGTGGATAATGAATTGTTGAGAAGTTCTCCTAAGTTGTCAAAAGCTGACCTTCAAAAATTTTATTAAAAAACAGATTCAACGAGCTTTCAGTGGTTAAGGTAGCCCTAGGTCCAATTTTTTAAAATGCTGAAAGCTAGGATTTTCAGTGGCTAATGAATTGTTTAGAAGTTCGCCTAAGCCACCGAAAGCTAAACATTGATTTTTATGGAAAATAAGAGTACAAGGTGTTCCAAATTTATTAAACACACAAAAATATTTCATAATGTGCCCTAAAATCTTCATCACTATGCAAAAATTAATTTTCTGAATTTGACCTATTCAAGACTAATTTATTTAGGAGATAACAGATGGTAGTAGGGTTCGAGTTTTTGCAAGGGGAGACTCAAAAACTACTGTGTCAAGCTAAGATCCAAGCTCTCATGTAATTTTCCAAACTAATTATGATATATATCACTGATAAGCCCTTATTATTTTCATTATTGTTTCATTTATGGTTTGTTAAATCACTCAATGTGCAATTTTGTTTCTTGTATAATGTCTTATTCATGAAATGCTTGTAGGTTGTGGGTGAAACTCGGTCACTTTTCTCTGTTCTTTCTGGTTTATTTGTTATATATGGTTCATCTCAGTATCTGATCTTTATATGATTTAGTACATGTTTTAGCTTGTTTTATGTTACCCTCTTGTTTATGAAAATTTCAGACCAAAAACAATACAAAAAGACAATTTTACCTTGCTTCATTGTAGAGATTATGTTGGCTTGTTCTTCTTGTAGTATGGAATAATTTCTGTCACTAACATGGCCCAAAGAGAAGGAGGTAGATGCTTTCTATGGAGAAGGCATGTTTCCATCTCTTTCAGTGATTTGTTCTTCCTCTAAACCACACCATTTTGATGTGCTTTGTATGGAACTGAGTGTTCCATTCGACTCTCCTCTGATTCACAAAAATTCTGGAAATCTCTTTCTACATATTCTCCTCCTCAATCGGATCTTATTGACTTGATATTCTTATTGAAACTGTTCTCAATCAAACCTTTAAAACTTTTAAAAATCTCAAAAAATTCTGATTTTTGTTTCATGAAGTAGATCCAGCAGTACCTAGAACAATCATCAGTAAAGGTAAAGAAATACCTGCAACCATTAATGGAGTTTGTGGGCATAGGTCCAGCTACATCACTGTGTATCAAATCAAGTGTAGAGACAATTCTATGAGCCTTCCCAACATCATACTTCTTTTCAGGATGCTTACCTACCAAGCACCCAATACATACTCCATCGGAAGTTTGGATGGAGGGAAAAACTTCAACCATGTTATCATTGTGGAGCTGCTTCAAATATTTGAAATTGAGATGGAAAAATCTCTCATGCCAAATTTTGCTGGTGTTTTTAGCATGAGACAATAATGCTATAGGAGGAGAAACAAGTAAGAAATGTGAAAACTCATAAGCTTTGATAGAGTGATTTGAAATACCTTTTTCTACAAGCCTTCCAGTGGCTTTTTCTGTAATCTCAACTGAGTTTGATCGAATGTGACCCTCTTAAGAGAGCCTATATGGGTCTTCTGGTAAACAGATAATAGGTTAGCAGCAAGGGAAGGCACATATAATACATTTTTGAACTCACCATGCTTCCCTCTGTCTAGGCCCCTTCCTTCTGCTGGAATTTGAGAATCATCTCCTATATGAATATTAGGCCCCTTTGATAGTGAAAGAGTAGAGAAGGATTCTTTGGAGGAAACCATGTGGTTGGAGACTCCAGAATCTATAATGTATGACGATGATGGAGAGAGAGTTTCTTTCAATGCATGACACCTTTTGGCATCCTCTGTCAGTGCATCTTCATTAGGATTATTTTCTCTTGGAGGACCAATATTGTGCTTCTTGAGAAGAGCAAACATCTCATCCAGTTGCTTCCTCATACAATGTTCTTTAAGATGGTACCCCTTTTCATAATACAAACATAACTTATTTTCAAATTTCTTCTTCTTAGAGACAGAGGCCCCTTCAGAAGCTTGCTGATTTGGTTTAGGCTTCAAATCAGATGCCTTTGGCTCCTTCTTCTTTGATTTCTCCTTTTCTTTTGATTTGGAGGAGTTAGTAACCAATAGAGCTTGATATTTGGAAGTCTGGATGACTCCCAGTCGAATAAATTTGTCTTATTCTTTGATTAAGGACTCGAATAATGAATCTAAAGAAGAAAGTTTCCAATTAGGAAAGATTTCCTACTTGGAATGAAACATAGAGACATATACAAAGTACTCAGGACCTATTTTACTGAGTATGGAAAGGACATTCTTCTCATCCTTCTACTCTATTCTGCACTGTCTGCATTGGAGCACTAGAGACTTGAATTTGGAGAATAATTGCTCAATTGTCTTGAAACTACTAGGATGTAAAGATACCAACTCATTCTCCAGCATGTGTCCTTGAAGCTCATATTGTTTGTTAAACAAGCTATCAAGCTTCTCCCAGGAATCTCTGGGAATCCTCAATCCTTCCAGATGGAAGAGGAGATCTCTGGAAATATAAGTACATAAGTACCCGAATGCTTCATCACAACAGTTTATGAACTTGTTCTGCTCTGCCAGTTGATGAGGCTCAGCCTCCAATCCATGTATGATCCTATGGTATCCATGCTTGCGCAAGGCTAGATGAATATCAATCCTCCAATCAAGGTAATTGGAAGTTGTGAGGATTCGTGGCTCAGAAGTTTGAGAAATCATAATTGCTCTAGCTGTATGGCTGGGAATACTTCTTTCAAGCTATGTAGAACCTATCAATTTCACTGCAAGTAACACTAAAAAATATGAACTATTAGAATAATTATTTTCATCCAAACATGAACATGTTTCCAGGTTCCATCACACCCTCATAGCTGCTCTGAATAAATTCAGAGCTATTAAATCATCGAAGGGGAATTCTATGGAAACCCAGCTACTTCTGATTTTTTATGAGGAGAAACAAGCATGAAACCTTCTTGAGAAGGCTCTAAAACCATATTAGAATTTGAATTCCATTAACATATTGAAGTAGATAGTTCTAATTATCTTGCAGCAATTGAATGGAGAATGAACATACAAACTAAGCAAAATAAACCACACAAGAAATGGACAAGTATTGCTCAAGAATTTACAGTATATTCATCATAATAATATCCAGTGTACAATATATTACAAATAGGTAGAATTTGAATGCATGAGTAATACAAATAAACCACACAGGAAATGGACAAGTATTGCTCAGGAATTTACAGTATATTCATCATAATAATATCCAGTGTACAATATATTACAAATAGGTAGATTTTGAATGCATGAGTAATTAATTTGGATCCTCTAAGTGGATAAGGCTGTATCTAACTGAATCTGTAACTCAAGGTATCCCAATCAATATCAAAGTCCAAATAGAGAACTCTCCAATGACCAATAACTCCAACTAGCAGTAACAACTAGTTAACTCAGTGCAACTGAGTGTGGTAGGTAGGAAAAGCGCTCCTTACCATGCAGCCATGCATTAACCATGAAATAGTATCGCTATCCTAACCGACTATGAAGTAATTAATTGTAACTGAGGGATAACTAAGACTAACTAGTGCTAACTCCAACTGACTAAAGTAGGTTGGTACTGGGACTCCCAGTGGTTCCTAAAATGTAGGGATTGGTATAGGAGGCTCCCCAATGATGCATGCACATGCAATAGGTGGCAGTTAACCTCTAGCATTGTCCCCCACACTTCAATGATTGGTACATGTGGCCCCGTTAGGCAAAGTGGACCCAATTGCACTAGTGGACTCATTTAATTAATTTAAGGTTTGTAAGTTAGGCAATAATTCATCTTATAGACATTTGACCAAGCGAGGATTAATAATACTAACACCATTAACAACATTTTGATCTTTGTTAGCCGGCATTCCCACCTCCAATTTTTGGATACCTGGGAAATGGATGCACCATTTTGAAGTATTCGGGAAACATGAGTGATTACCAGGGAATCCCCTTCCACAGTTAAAGGAGTATGATGCTGTTGCAATTCCCATGATAACCCATTGATGATCCCTTCTAAATCCTCCAGATTGTTGGTAATGGTTCCAATGTTTCCCTAGAAAATGCTAAGAATTATGCCCATGGATTTCATTGTGGATCCTACAAAACCTGCAGGTCCCAGATTACCTTTTGTGGCTCCATCAAAGTTAATTTTGAAAGAACCATCCTTTGGATACTGCCAAAACTCTGATCTATGCAGGGGCTTGCACATTGTTCCGAGATGAAAATTGTTCACAGGTAACTTGAAAATCCCCAATTTATAGAGGATTTGTGTTTCAGTTGCCTCTGCTACAAAATATTCCTGGGTCCAAATATTTAAATTTATTGTTTCTTTTAAGTATTCTTCAATCAGAGTCCATATTTCCTCAACCCATCTATGTTTATTTTCAAAGATTATTATGTTCCGTGTTTTCCATATTTTTCAAACTGTGAAGCCAAGGAGAAACTCCCATACCTTGTTCATGAATTTATTTTTGAATTCATTCTTCGAACACTCTTCAATTGTTAAATCTAGGAGACCTTTGTGTCTGCGATTCTTTTTGAACATCCCTACACCTATTTCCTAGATGGATTTCGCTATTAGACATTCATCCAGAAGGTGGTTTATGGTTTCATTACTTGTTTCACAAAGGCAACACCATGATGGACCCATGACCCCCCTTACCTGAATATTGTTCCATGTGAGAATGCATCTTTTGAGGAGAAGCTGACTGAAAGCTGCTACTTTGGGCCACCATCTCCCACTCCATATTTTCCTCCATTTAACCTGCTTATCCATTCTATGAGTTTTAGTAAGCATCTCAAAAGCTTATTTAATATTGAAGTTTCCCAGGTTGGTACACACCCATCTGAGTTTGTTCATTCCTGCATTCTTGTGTATCTTCCTAGAACAAAGTTCATTGTAAAAATATCCAGTGTTCTCCCCTGGTACAATATCTTTCCATAATTCCTTCATTTTCCATGTCTGGAGAGCCCGAATCCCATAATTCCTCCATTGTTTTCATAGGACTATTCTTAAGATGTTGGATTAGCACATAGACGTCATCTCAGATGGATATGAAAGGATCATGATGTTAGGCATCACTACAAAACAAAACATTACTTCCATCTCTGACCTCTCATAATATATGGATTTGAATGAGGCTTCAATTTTCCTAAGCCGATTTCCAAATACTGGAGCCAGGGACATTTTCTCCGAATCTAGTCATTAGTTGTTTAGGCCACTAAGGAACGCATTTCTTGTGCCACAGTTTTCCCAAGGTTCCTCCTCCTGGGTTATCCATATCAACCAAATTTTGGCTCACATCGCTTTGCTTATATCTAATGGGTCTCGTATTCATAATCCCCCAACTTCCTTGGCTTTGTATATGGTTTTCCAGTCCACTAGTGGCCACTTTCTGTGTCCATATGTCCCCCCTACAGGAAATTCCTTTGGATATTCTGTATTTATTTTATCACTGATTTTGGTGCATCCAGTATAGAAAAGAGACACAGTAGCATAAATTGGAGGAAACATTTTACCAGGATGAGTCTTCTTGGGAAGTTGAGGGCTCTAAAAGTCCAATGACTCAAATTCTTCTTAATTTTGTCTAGAAGTTTCTTCCACAAAAATTTCCTTATAGTGGATTCGGATAACGGTGCCCCCAAATATTTAGAGGGAATCCCTCCTTTTGAGAACTCCATAATTCTGAGAATATTTCTTTTAGTGATTTTCAGAGTGTTGAAGAAGTAGACCTGGGATTTGTCCTTATTAATTTGAAGTCCACTAGCTTCAAGGAAGGTATCTGACCTCTCTTTTAGACCATAGGCCTCTTGTACAGTAGAAGGTCCCATAAGCATCGTGTCATCCACAAATTGTTGATGTGTTTTTGGTTCAAGATCAGCATTAAGGGGGATCCCTCTAAGCTTGTTCCCATTGCACAAATTCTTGAGCATTCTGCCTAAACCCTAGGCTGCAATGATGAATAGGAAGGGAGATATAGGATATCCCTGTCTAGTTCCTCTTGAAACGTGGAAGGGCAGGGAGGGAATCATGTTGACCAAAATGGAAAAGAAGGATAATGAAACTAGTTTCATAACCCATTCGGTCCACAGATCAAAGAAACTGAAGGCCCATAGGACACCTACTAAGACTTTCTAGTTAAGTTTGCCATAAGCTTTCGACAAATCTAGTTTTAGAAGCATACCTGGTATTTTCCCTATTTTTAACGAGTGAATGGTTTCATGAAACTGAATGATACCATCTAGAATCTGCCATCCTTCAATGAATCTCGCCTGTTCAGGTGAAATGGGGATGGGGAACAGGGGTTGGAGCCTATTGGAAATAACCTTTAAGATAATTTTATATATGACCTTGCACAAGGTAATTATTCTTAGTTTTCTAGGGTCCTTCATGTCATTTTATTTGGGAATAAGCATCAAGAAGGTAGCATTAAGAGCTTTCAAAATATTACCAATATTCCTTGAGTCTTCCACCAGTGCCCATAATTTATCTTTCAACCAATCCCAGTAGGGATGGAAGAAGTCAGTAGTGAACCCATCATATCCCGAGGTTTTGTCATTTTCCATTTGTTTGAAAGCTTCTTAAACTTCTTCCAAATCAATTGGTTTCAAAAGCATGAAGTTGTGCTCTTCCATAATGACACTTGGAATGTGTCACAGCACCTCCCTATGAGTTTCTTCCCTGTCCCATTCTGGTTCCTCAAGGAGATTGGAGAAGAAGGAATTCAAAGTGAGTTTCATTTCCTCCTGGGTCTCTACAATGGTGCCTTCCTCTATTTTCAATCTCTCCATTCGATTTCCCTAGCGATGTTGGATGGAAACTTTGTGGAAAAAGATTACGTTACGTTAACCTTCTTGGAGCCACTTAATTCTATATTTTTTATTCCAGAATACTTCCTCTTGTTGTTCTCTTAGGCTGAATTCTTGTATTAGCAATTTTTCTTGCATATGGATTTCATCTTGGAAACCACTCTTCATACCTTTTACTTGTACCTCTTGGATCTTGCTATCAAACTCCTTTTTGGCTTGAAAAATGTTTCCAAAGGATTCCTTGCTCCATTTCTTGATTTTTGTTTAAGAGTTTGAGATTTTGTTGAAACTGGTACATCCTGGTTCCTCTAATGGTTGGTATTTCCTCCCACCATTCTTTGAGTTTCTCTTTAAAATCATCCTGAAGCATCCATAATTTTTCAAATCAGAAGGGTCTTTGAAGGTTCACCCAAACACTTTCCCATTCCAAACTAATAGGGAAATTATCTGAGCCAGCTGATGGAAGTACTACAACACTCAATTCTCCCCCTGCCATCATAATGGATTCAAATACAAAAAAGCGTTCTAGCTGACATGTTATTCCTTTGTCTCCTATTCTTTTGTTTTTCCAAGAAAAGGTACCATTGGTCATTCTGACATCAACCAGCTCTAGGTTTGCAATAACTTCATTAAAATAATCAATAATGGGATTTTATTTCTCTATCCCACCTTTTTTCTCCTCAAGATTCCTAACCATGTTGAAGTCTCCACCAATGATCCATGGTTTTACTCCTGATTCCAACTTGAGAATCCCTAATGATTCCAGAAATTGCATTTTCTGCTCGGCCTGAGGAGGGCCGTAAACATTTGTCATGAACCCCTGGTTAATTCTACCTAAGATATGGAATGCTGCTGAAAGAGAGAACTATGTTGTGGTGAAGTTAGAGAGGGCCACCTCTCTTAGGTTCCACAAGATCCCTATTCCCCCGGTCATTCCTTTCACATCAACAACAACAACTTCGCTCTCCTGGCACACTTTCCCCCCGATAACTTTAAGCTCATCTTCCGAGCATTTTGTTTCTTGTAAAAAGATGATGCCATTTTTTTCATTTCAATCCTTCTTCTTAGAAGACGAATCTTCAAGGTACTATTATAGCCTCTTATATTCCAGGATTTAATCCACATTGGAAACTATTTCGTTGTAGGAGAGAGAGTTGCATCTATGGTGGGATACTACCTTGATGCTACAAGTTTATCCCAAACGATTTGGATTATTTGCACAGTTCTATGCCTTCCTCTTTTTTCTTTTTTTCCTTTCTTTTTACTATCTGGGTCCTTGAGAGATTCAAATGTTATTCCTAGAAACTTCATAGTATTTTCCTTGATTATCTCCTTTTCCAACAGAGAGACTTGTTGTGCAGGGATCTATATTGGTACCTTTTCAGAGCATGTCGCTTCTAGTCCTTCCAAATTAAGATATCCTATCTCCATTTACTCTACGTTAGTTTCGAGTGCCATGTTGTCATTCTTGTTTGTCTCCTGAGTCTCTTCCTCAGACAAGATCTTCATGCTAGGTTCTGTCAGTAGAACTTGTTGTTCTTTAGCTTAGTCTTTTTGTTGGTTATTACACATCTTTACTTTTTGGAGGGATAAAAACCATTTTGAGTTTGAACTTTTTTATGGATCTAAGGTCCCTTTTTTTCTTGGCTGATTTTTTCTTATTAGGGACTTTGGTAAATCCTTCAGCGCCTTGATTTTCTTGATCTTTCTTTCCTCTAGGATTTTATTATGTGAATATTCTCTAAACAGATGTCCACGCTCATGGAATCTTCTACATTTGAAGGGTATATTCTCATAATCTATCGCTTGAAACCAGTATTCATCATCCCACGTTAATTCAATTCCATCTAGAAGGTCTTGTGAGATGTCTAGGTAAATGCATATTTGGGCATAGGGTGTATAACGCCTCGGTCTAGTTTGCTCTCAGAATTTTACAAATTTCCCCAGGGTGTTTCCAATGTCTGCCAGTATTTATTCCTTCCAATATTCCATTGGTAGGGAGTACATTCTGATCCATACTGGGGCTATCATTAGATTTTATTTATCCAGATTGAATCATTCTTTCCATGGTCTCAGGAAGAGACCCACAGAATTGAAGAAATATGGCCCGTTCTCAAATATTTTGGTTCTGTCCTCTTCATTAAAGAAGATGATCGTGAAGAATCCTTTAGCCCCTAGTTACATATCATAATTCCCTTGAGGTTTCCAAGTATTATTTATCCACCACATTAGATTCTTTTCTATGGGCTAGATCCCTACAAATTTACCTATGAGTGCATGCTCTTTCATGTATCAAATGTCTTCCCTTACCCTTTCTGAGTTAATTTGTAGCTTTGGAATTGTTTTCAATTTTGGGACACATTGCCTTGACTTTTTGGCCTCTCCTTTTTCACTAACATATTTATTGGTTCCACACATTCCTTCTCCACCCTTCCCCTGATGGATATCATTTGCTTGCAGTTTTTCTTTTCCTTTCTCAATTTCCACATCTGAGCTCAGAATATGGGGCTTTGCCCCACCATCCGTGTGCTCACTTAGCCCAGGACCCATCCCTCCAGACAGAGGTTTAGTATTTTTTGCATCTATAAATCTCACATTTCTTATCAACCTTCATGAGGATTTCACATTGCCTATCAACCTCCCAGAAATCCTGGCTTGAGTCACCTTTGTCATCTTTTTTCCATGCCTAGAAGGGTCGATGCCTTTATGCTTTTTACATAGATCGGCAGCAGTTCTCCTCATGCTGGAACCATAAGCACCATTGTCTTCTTTCCTTGACAAAAACCCTAGGTTGGCACCTTTTTCATTTCTACTAGTAGCGCCGATGGTCAAAAAAAGAGAGAAAAACGAAGTTTCTAGAAGCTTCCATGCGGAATCCTCTATGGATTTAGTTCCTACATGCTTGGGAGAGGTGGAATTCGCCTCCCTCGCTTGTTGGGATCATATCTTATCCATTTTCCAAGTGATCTCTTAAGTTCTAGGCTTATAAATGAATCCTTCATGATGAGAGTGGGGGAGGCCAAAAAAAACACCCTTATGCTGTTAGTTTGAAGTCTGGATCAGAGGCAAAGTAGAGTTAGCTTATGGTTGGAGAGGTCTTCATAGCTATAGAGGATTGTATAAATTCTTGAAGAGATCGAATCCATTGACATCAAGACCTCTTGGTTGTACTTCTTTTTCTTTCATAATTAATACAAAGACATTCCCCTTTCCTATATTTGATGTACTTATTTTATTAGATATTACCAAATTCCTTGATCACTGATATGAATAATCAATTTATCATGATGCTCTCATCTTGTTTGTTTGTATTTTGATCTATCTTATAGGTACTGAATTATTGAAAGGACTTTTGGAGATAAGACAAAAAGATCCAAGGTTGAGGTATATTGTATTTCATGTTAGTTAATTTGGTTGTTTAAGGGAAGGATATGATGTTGTGTTTTTTTTTTCTGTATTTGTGATTTACATTGGAGAGGAAAAAACAGTGTCTACGCTGATTGAGAATTCCTGATAGCAGGATTCAACCCATCACAAAACCCTCTTGCACTATCAAACCCTACAACTTCAGTTCATCGTGATGCCTCCTTCCTCCCTCCCCACTGGCTTGATTATATTATATGTTATTGTGTTGCAGCAAAAATAACTGGAAAATAATTAGTTATATTTGAATTAAGATACATTTTTTATTACAGCGTTGATGATGATGCAACAAAAGAACATATTGAGAAAATGGGAAGGGTTGTAGATTACGTAATAGATAAAACACTAATCTAGTTTCATCCACATGCAAAATTGTTTCTTGAAATGTGTTTCAAGAATGAATCTCTTGACATTTTAATTTGGTCGACTAATTTGAAGCTAAGCACGTCAAGAGTTACAAAAAAATTGGTCTTAGATATATCAGAAAATCAACTTGTGTTTATGTGGACTACTTTAGATTGCAAGCCACAAAAAAGAAACAATGTCGCTGACAATCCAACAAAAGTTATACACACTAAATCTTTGAAAAAAGTGTGGGATACATATAGTCAATATGATGTAACTAACACTGTTATAGTGGATTTTTCATATGAGAGAGTTAAAGAAAACCTCACATAAAATGTGATTCTTGCAACTCCATTCGTTGGAAATAACCAAGGGGGGAAATGGTTGATTGATGAGCTATGGAGAATGTTGAATAAGTTCAACAAAGGAACAGATGTCCGGGATACTTTGAAGGTTTTTTAGTAATGAATTGTTCGTCATTATATGTATGACCTCATGAATTATTACTATACATGCAACATTTTTCAAATTAAGTTCTTATATTTCATTATGCTTTGTGATTATTAGAAATTAACATATTTTTATTTTATTATTATTATACATACATACATATAT
>LPNX010856468.1:70937-89947 GCA_001517045.1 Pseudotsuga menziesii
TTGTATGTGTGGTTTAATTGATCATTATATCTCTTATAAATTACTAGTTTGAAGGATGGTTAAATGTGAATTTATAAAATTTTCTTATTTCAGCATATGATTAGGTTGTATGTAGAAATTAACATATAAATAATTTGATTGCTTGAATTCGGCCCTTGTAATTATAGTTTCCATTCATAGTGCTAGAAGGAAATTTACTACATGAAAGCTAACATGCATAAACTTTGATGACAATGTGGTTAGAAGGAATTCTAACACAAATTATATTTCCTTCATGATGTAATGCATTTGATTACAATGTGGTTGTTTTAGGTGGAAAATTACCATATGAAAGCTAATTAGTTTAATTGTTTGAATTGTGTCATTGTAATTATATTTTCCCATTGTAGCTTCACGGACTATTATTAATGACAAAAACAAAGATTTGAATGGTGGTATGTAAAGCTTGCATATTACATAAAAGTAGAATAAAAGTATTCAATTAATCTAGATGTTATCATATCATTAGTTCAATCAATAGAATGAGGCTACTATAATTAAATTTTTTAATTGCCATTTGACTCCTTATAGATTTCCCTTTGTATAAAAATGGAAAAAATTGACAGTAGATAGGAATTACAAGAATTTTTAATATATTTTTAAATATTATGTTTTGATGTCTTTAAGTAATGAAATAGAGCTATGTTAATGTCATGTTTGTGGTTGCAGCGCATATGGGAATTAATATCAGTCTAAAGATGTTGTTGATCTTTGAAATGGAAGGATTGCTCTTTGGGTCATATGCTAGAGATGAACCAAATTGTCCTACTCAAAGAATACCACATTAGGAATTTGGTGACAAGTCCTATTTTTTAAGGCCTTTTCAGTCACAATTATTAAAATACTGCTTAAAAAATTATGATGTTGCAATATGGACATTAAATGTCAGATACAAGTACATTCTACATGTACTTGAAAAATAAGATATTGATATAAGAGACTTTGAATTCACATTGGATAGGTCCCATTGTCGTTTGCAAAAAAATATTCAAAGCAGGGGATACAATACAATATTATGAGAAAAGGTTGAGCAATGTGTGGTCCCATTATAGAGATAAATATGGAGAATCAAATGTATTGCTAATAGATACATCAAGTCCTACTTCTCAATTTGTTGGATATCGGTCAAACAATATTTTGATAAAGGCCTATACAGGAGAAGATAATGATACTTGGCTTATGCAAGTTTTATTACCCTTTCTTAAGACACTTCATTGTATCAAAGAGAAATGTGAGTACATTAGAATGTTCAATAGAACATCAACTTCATTGTAATAGATGATTTTTTTTTTCATAAATTTGATCACAAAAACATTCCGATTTTTCAATACAGCTTGGACATAATGTTCAGTGTTTATATATTTTTTGAAATATATGGGAATTGATAATTATATTAATATACATTTTTGTTATTTTTTAAAATTTCTTTTACATTGACTTTCATATTTATTTACTTATGTGCATTAATACTTGTGTATAAAATGAAATTTAAAGTTTGAAATAATTATGATGCAATTCTTACCAAAAAGATTAGAATCATTTACTTGATAATAAATGCCAAGCAGCCTATTCATGTTAAATTAAGATGAAATGGGTCATAGGTGATTTAGTTAAACCTTTTGAACTATTTAAGATATTTGATTTCTCAATCCAAAACTTTTCATAAATTTGTATACTTAAATAAATTAATTTTTGTAACCGCAATCATAATCATTGAGTTAATGACTTTTAGTTTCCTATAATATGCATTCATATGAATTTATAAATGAGAGATGTGATTTTGAAATAAATTTTTGTTGTAAATAAACTTTCATTTAACTTTCTTTCTTTTAAATTATATGACATTAGACTCCATCGTTTCTGAAAATAAACAAAAAAAATTCAAGAACATTTCATAGTGAACGAGAGTCACCTCTAGATTATATTCTTCTAACTTTGATAGTAGGAAAGCTAAAATCTAGCGATGCTAGCTTTTCCAACTTTCCATCGAACACAAACACAATAACATTGCATCATGTGTTAGCTTTCATATGTTATTTTTTCATCTAACATACTGAGATTGTCATCAAATACATTGCACCATGAAGGAAATCTAACTCGGGTTATCTTTCCTTATAACCACATTCCAGGGTGAACGAAATCCAATACATGTTAACTTTCAAATGTTAGATTTCCATCTAACAAAACAAAATTGTCATCATATACGTTACACTAATAAGGAAATCTAACTCGTGTTATCTTTCCTTTTAATAACATTGCATGGTGAATCAAATATAACACATGCTAAATGTTGATTTTTATTTACTTATAATATGCATTAATACTTGTGCATAAAAGTGAAATTTAAATTTTGAAAAAATGATGCAATTCTTACCAAAAAAATTAGAATCATTTACTTGATAGTAAATGCTAAGTGGACTTTCATGTTAAATTAATACGAAAAGGGTCATAGCTTATTCAATTGAACTTTTTGAACTATTTAAGACATTTGATTTCTCATTCAAAAACTTTTTGTATATTTGTATACTTCAATCAATTAATATTTATAATCATAAGTATAACATATTTTAAAATAATATGGCACAATCACTTAATGACTTTGAATTGCCTATAATATGCATTAATATGAATCTACAAATGAGAAATTTAATTTTAAAATAAAATTCCATTGCAAATAAATTTGTATTTCTTAAAAATAATTTAATTCATAATGAGTGTTAAGTGTAGTGTTCAATGTCATCAGAGGAAATACATAGATGGGTTATGTTTTTGAATTTTTTGAACTATAAAGCATTTGAATTCATTGTCCAATGATAATTTTTTATAAATTCGTATTTTTAAACAAAATTGAAATCATCCCATATTTGTCAACAAGATACAAAGTTATTTTATTGTCCTCTAGTTAATTATATGCATGAGTATGCATGTATAAATGTGATAAATACATTTTGAAATAAAGCTACATATAAACTACTATGATGCATTTTGTTTTTAAATTTTTTAGAATTTCTTGATAATTCGTGTTAAGTAGATTATTCATGCTAAATTTGGGAGATGGGTCATAGATGAATGACTTCAAACTTTTTGGTTTCCATGAATATATTAGATAGACAACCTCTTGCAACATAGCATGTCAAAATTAAGTTTTTTGCAATTTCATTGAATTATTTATTTATAATATATCGCAATGTCTCACCATTCTTAACATTTAATAAATTATGGAAATTCATACATACATCATTATTTATGGCCAGTACCCAGGTTCTACTTCTAATTGAGACAATGTTTTCTTTTGAATGTTTGACTACTAAAGTTTTTGAATAAGTAATGATAAAATTATAATTAAGGAAATAGTTTCCTAGATTAATCATGGTAAATGGGAGAATCATTTGTCATAGATGAGTGACTTTAGATACACACTTAATCTTGAAAATCAATATCTTAAATACCTTATTTGTATTTAATTTGAATCATTAGTAATCAAAGAACACGGGGACATACAAAGTTTGACTAAAATACATTAAAAATGTGTTTCAACTGCTATCTCTAATTCAATACATTCAAAATTCTTATCATTTACTCCTCTTCATGAAAGCAATGGTCAAACCTGGTTTTTTATAATATAAATATTTTTGGTACTTCAGTCACCTCAAATATAGTATAAAGCATGTCTTGGAGTATTATTATATGAAATTATGTGAGAAATTTCATTGGATTATTCCGACATTATATATCTCATTGTCTCAAATATTTTAACATCTAAAAAATTATTAATATTAATAGATTCATTATGATTTATGTCCAACCCATCTAGTTATAATTGAGATGTAATGTTTCCTCTAGTTCTAATTGAGATGTAATATTTCCTCTTGAATGGTTGATTACTAATTTTTTACTTGAAATAAATAAAAAATATTAATTGAGAAAATAGTTCATTGGATTAATTAATACAAAATTAATGGAATGGTTCTTTGAGTTGATTTTTCTAGATTTAATAGAATATGTATTTATAGATTTACAAAAAAAATCCATGTTGATGAAGTCCTTGTAATAGAATATTTCAAAATTTAATGAAATATGTGTTGAATCCTCCAAATTCATTGCGATCTCGAGAGCCTCGCTCTATGTCACAATCTTTTGCTGCATTAAAGGAATTCTGATATGCAGTACTAATGTCGCGATAAACCATTCCTTATGTTGTACATCACTCATGTCAAATCTGAATCTCTCCATCAACATCTTGAATCACTAATCAAAATCCCAAACTGTCTCATTTGGGTATTGCTTAATATCTTTTAACTCTGTGATGTATTGCACCTCATATTTCGGCTTTATGAACTCTTCGATCAATCCTTTTATGATTTCTACCAGAGTATTTACTAGATTACTCGTGGGAACTTGTGCAAAATTCATGAACCAATCTAGTGCACGACCTCGGAGAGTCTTCTCCAACTGACCCTTCATAACATAATTATCTTGAGCTTGCTTGATAGTACAAAATGCTTTGCACAAAAACTAGTATTTCTCGGGATCCTCGGTCTTGTTCCCATGAAACAGGGGTAACTTCACATGATCACCTTCCATCCTAAGCCTTCTTCCTAAAGTTGTTGATTCACTACTATTAGAATGTTGCTAACACGTCGAAAAATTTGATGTTCAACTTGTATTTCTTCTTGAATGCGGTGCAATGCACATAGGTATGGGTAAGTTGTTGTTGGGGGTTGATATTTCTTTGGGCTTTGATGTAGCCTGGTAATCTCCTCTGTCATTGTAGGGTCACTTCCTCCCTTGTGATCTTCTCTCATAGCCTCTTTTTTTGGTCACAACAAGACTCTCTCCTATCCTCTACCTATTCTCTTGCCAAAACCTTACTCCACCTCGCAGAATACCACTTCCTTCCTCAGATTCCATCACAGTCTCACCATAAATTCCATCCATCTACCCTGTATCATTCCATTCACCCCCCCTTCTCTGTGATATCCATAGCCTTCGCATACTAGGGATCTACTCTTCAGAGTTCATCTTCAATATGCCTTTTTCGTAGATGAGCATCTACAATATATATTAATTTTAAAATATTTTTATTTTTAAAATGATAATTTCATAAATGTTTTTTTTATTGTAATATATTATTTTGCAATAGTATCATTGTTTTAAAGTTTATGAATTTTTTTTTAATTATTTTTTTTAAAAGAAAGAGTTTAGTTCTTAAATATATATATATAATAAAATTGTTTTATGTTAATTTCCACACCTTTTTTTTTAACCCAGAAATATGCCAACATTGTTATTCATTATAATTTCTACTCTTCTTAATAAAAAAATGTAATGCAATTTGAAGATTGTCTTTGAGAGTCATATAGACAATTCTATTGATAAGATTGACTACCAGCCATCATAGTATTACCTTATTTGAAATAAAATATGTTACCAAAAATTAAACAAAATTAAATTAAAAGTTCAAACTAAACTACTATGCATAAGGTTGTTGGTCCATGTATATTTATTTTAATAGACTCTTTACATTTTATATTTTTATTGGTTTTTTTATATTTTAATAAATTTATTTTATAAAAAAATCCAAAACATTTTAACCAAAACTATTTAGTAATAACTAAAAGAATGCACATTAAATATATATTAAAATTTTAAAATAATTAGTCATAATTTATGGAAATAACTATTTATGTATTAATGTATTAATTATATTATATATCAAATCAAATATGGTATGTAAGCATATATAGATTATAATAATATGATGGTGGTGATAATGTATACATTATTATTTTTATTTAATATAAAATTACCATGTATATAATGTTATTTTTATATCTACATTAATTTTGAGTTCCAAAATATTACAATGATCTTTCTAACATTTTAACTCCTCAAATTATAGGGCCTTCTTTTTAAGTTTTTTTAGCATAGGAATAATATTTTAAAACAAATTAAACAATCTTTATCTTATCTTTTTTTCTTAAGGTCAACCACCCAAATTGGGTTTGAATGGTCATTAAAGACCATCACTCATGATATAATAGTTATAGGTGATTGTTTTTTATATAAAAGATATAGATTTTAATTTTTCAAATTAGTAAATATTTATTAAAATTTATTATTATAATTTTATTTGTAGTTATAACAATAATATTTCAAATTTTAATTTAAAATAATTACATATAATTACATTTTATAAATATTAAATATAAATTTATCATTAAATTTATAATTATATATTAAATTATATCTTATACTTAAATATAAATTTATGTACACTTCCACTAATTCAAACTATTTTGTTTTATCAATTAATTGCTCCATAACTTAATAGGTTGGCTTGGTTTTAAATCCAAATTCTGACTTGAAATATAAAGTAAAAGAGTAGATGTATAAAAATAATATCGTCATCTGCTTGAATAGCTCAAATGGTTCTAGAGCATGTGGCTCTTAACAAGCCCTCCTTCTTATGTCAAATTAACAACATTGCGGGTGAGGTGGCAGCATACATGAATGGTTTGTGAAAACCTCAACCCACCATTTCCTATGACTATTATTGCTCAAGCACAATCAAGGACCGTTCCAAATAGAACTTTCTTATTACAAACTTAGTTACAAATTAAAACAAAATTACTTCTCATTATGCACATGAGTTGATGATTTGTTACATTTTAATAAAGAACTTTCCTTATTAAAAAAAATGCATGATGAGAAATTGTACTAAAATGTAGGTTTTATACACCTCTAAGGTTGCATGCAATGACTTATCTCCAATTAGATGAGACCGATTTACAAAGTGCTAAAATATTCAGGTGGGATAAGTGATCGATGATTTGGGCCCTTATGAGCTGCTTATGTGACTTCTATATGAACTCTCGATCTGTAAAAGCGACCAATCATGTATTGATTAATTGGGTTGATCTTTACTTATTTACAAGATTCATAAGATCAGTCGTGACCTCTGTTCAATGGTGACCTTTGTCCAATACCATATACGTGGGGCCCCCATCCAATGCCAAGTGAAAGTATCACCCTCTAAGGAGATATTGATTCTCGATTGGTCAGAAGGTTCTCTACGCAACAACCTTTTATGTAACAAAACATCTCTTAGAATGGGGAAAATTTTCAACAAACTTTTAGGTATAAAAAAAGTTGTCCATCTTGTGAATTTGGACACCTTTTTCATACAAATTAATTTGAGTGCCTTCTTTAATTAGGAATTTCATGTCTCTAATTAAGATGTTTTTATTTTTTAGAAATAACATAAGATCAAAGGCTTCATTTTCAAGCTTTAAATTTTTGTTGGGTTTATTGTCCATGATAGCATGGTAATGCTATATACTTAAAGTGTATTGGAAAGAGGTAAAAGGCATGGTAATGATATATTCCTAAAGCACTAAAACATACTTGATGCTCACATCATAATTATTGTGTTAAGGTCATGAGTTTCACTGAATATGTCATCACACTATGGAAGTATGTATGGCTTCACGCTCCTTTCGTACATGTAGTTCATATATAAATTAAAGTATTATATAGTTGAATATGGTTCCAAGGTTATTAATGAGAAACAATTGACACCTTGTAAGAGCTCTAGGTGATATTATTAATAATGGTGCAAGATTGGACTAGTAGGAGGGTTTCTTGAGTTGGGGTTAGACTCAACAACCCAATATAGATGGGACTTAAGATAGGTATAAGTTTAAGATTTAACTTGGATTTGGTTCTATATATTTCCTCAAGGTATTTCTAAGGAGAAAAGGAATAGAGGTGAGGAATAATTAGTTATTAAGTGGTCTTTAAGTAATATCCTTAGATAAGGTAGTTGCAAGTTTGAGAAGATTTTACTCCAGTCATTGCATTTTCTATCATTTTCTTTCTTTCCATTGAGCTTCCTTTCTAGTGTTTATTGATTCCATCTATGATAACATTGACCTTCATTCCTTTCAAAGTGTCATTTTCAATGCTTATGTATATTTATGGATTGAAAAGTGCTTGATAGAAGTGTGTATTCCATGACTCCTTATGTTGAAGAGAAAGACCTAACAAAACAAGAGAGATTTACATTAGCTTTAAGTTTCAATCTTAGGAATATCATCTACTTGACACGACTCATAACCTGCTCTATATGTCCAAACTAGCCTCAAGAACATACAACATTACTGATGTTACTTAAGCCTACCCTATCCTACTAAAGGATCTAATGGAAAATTGATTATATATGTCTAATTTATAGAACATATTTGAATGCTCTTACAAGGTTGAAAATGGTTTAATGAAGTGGTGAGAAGTCTCTGTTTATGAAAAGCATGTAAAATTATTTGTTGAAGATAATAATACACTTTGATATCAGACATCACTAGGATTACATGTACATGTGCATGGAAAGAAATCATAAATTAATTGTAGAAGAGGACACACGTCGAGGAAGGTATCCTATTGTTGTTGTCAAAGTTCCTTTCACAAAAGTTCTTGACTTGTATTATGTCAGCGCCACTTCAAGAAGGCATAGTTGTGTCATTGTGGATGTCACTATGAGACCTAATTGAATATGGTATGATGGCTTAAGATCATTTAGATTTTATGGTCATTCTATGATGATATCTCATGTCGACTATTAAATACAATACAACAAATTTACAAAATAAATGTTTCTTGTGGTTTACTACTATTGATTCCTTTTTCTTTCGAATCTTTGAATACATGTCAACTTTCTTACCATTTTATTTTAAAAGGGAATGAACTATTGGTTAACCTCTCTAAGGAAACATAGTTCATGTAGATTTAGAGCTATGTAACATAGCTCTAAAACTCCCAACAATTCCAGGGGCCCATGAAATTGAATGTTGTGGAGTACATAACCTATTTGAGAAAAAACAATGGATGAAGGAAAATCATCAATCATCAACTAAAATTAATCATACAATGATCCTCATGTATACCTACTCATTAATCCATAATACCTTAATCTATTCCAGTCCTATAATAATCATGTAATGTCCAACAGAGACAACCCTTCATGAATCAATTACCATACGAGCATTGTCATTAATACATCCACTAGAATGCATTGATCAGAACCCATCAATTTGAATACACAACCAGAGTACATTAACCAGGATTTATCACGCCAAAGATGCTTGTTGTTTAGTGTGATTCAACGGGACTAGATGTCCCCAAGATGCAACAGGGTTAAACATGTGGCTATGTCTTTTGGAGAACAAATTGTATGTAATGCTAGTGGGTCAGTGAGTTGTTTAGATCACATCCCAGAGTGCGACATTTTTGTTGGTGGAATAATACCATAAGTGGTTGAATTAGGTGGATAAATAGTCAAGAAGCATGGGTACTGCAATAATAGGTGGATCAATAGTCCAGAATGGTGCAAGTGGCATCAACCACATACAACCCAACCAGTGCCTCTAGGATCTGGTGGCTCCTACACTTAGCAGGATGACCAAATTTAGCCCTCAACCAAATTCTTCTCTAAAATTCCTCCCCGCAATTCTGCTTCTGCAATAGCCTTTCTGCAAGCGATTTGCGGGATGCGGGATTTCAGCCTTCCAAATTTTATTCCCCTCAACTTTCCTTCTGTAATAGCTTTTTCGCAAGAGGGTTGCGGGATGCAAGATGCAGGATGTCAAATTTCCAAAGTTGCTCCCCCACAACTTTCCTTTCGCAATTTGTTTTTCTCCACAAATTTTTTTTAACTGTCAGATATTTGTGGCCTTCTCCACGACCATCGATCTACTCTTTGATGCAGATCTCACAGATATTTTTAGATCTGTTATCGCTCTCGCAACTTCCATTGAGGATCTCTCCTGGACCATGAGATCTTCATCTGCGGACTCACTCTCCACTGTTCAATCTTTACAAAAACTTGTTAAGTACACTAAGTCGATTGATCATAGAATCGATCAATCCATCCTACAATATTTAATATTAATTAGCCTAACACTTCTATGCAAACATCTATGATCTATTTCATCTATTCAAGAAACAATTTAACGCTTGAATCAATAATTTCATAGAAACACATAGATGTTCAGAAAACCGCCAAAGTCGGCTCTTCATAGATTCACAGATCCAATACGAAATGCATAGAGGCTAATAACACTGCAAACACACCGCTACTCTTCCTATTAATCAAACACACAAACACATAACTCGGCTCTCTTCTTCAGTCTATTAAAAATATTTACAAGCGGAACCAGACGCGGGTCTATCCGTCTCTCTGCAAATTCAGAATTCTAATGTTGAAGAGTAGAACCCCCTCTACTTCTCTAATATTCTTATTTAAGCTAAATTGTTACTCCCCCACCGACCTACCACAGAAAACAAACACTACAAATCATGATGAAAACGTCCTTGTCTAAACAAAACAAATTGCAGCTTGATCTCCATGCAGGGAGTCATGATCCGTCATCATTCCTACTTGCACTAAAAAACTATGACTCATCCAAAGAAACAAAAATATGCCACAACATGTGACCAACCCATCACATTGCTGGCATGCCAAGATGCTCCTGCATCAGACTCTCAAGGGTGAAAAATTATGAACCCTTGTTCATTAGATCAGCTACAGTGAAACTCTTGGCTTCCAACTCTACAATGATCATCCAAGTAGAATCCTCTATTGGTCGCCTCTTTCATTAAACAAATACGCCAGATAGTCCTTCTTCCTTGTACTCTTTACCACTTTAGTGTCCAGAATGGACTCAACTTCGAATGGTTGTGCCATAGGCATCTTCCCCACCCATTGCAGGTCTTCAGTAGGATCTTTACCTTCTGCAAAGGTTCCAGTATCACCGGCTACATAAGGATATAGATCTGCAACATTAAAGATTGGTGAAATACCCACTCTTGTAGGCATCTCTAACTCATAAGCATTTGATGAGAAATTTCTGAGTATCTTGCAGGGTCCAATCTTCTTCATCTTCAGCTTGTTATACTCTCCCTTTGGAAATATGTCTCTCTTTAGATATGCTAAGACAAAATCTCCTACTTCATATTTCTTCTCTCTCCTTTTGGAATCTACTTTGGCCTTGTAACTGGTGTTACTCTGTTGTAACCTTGCTTTCACTTGCTCCTGTAGTTCATTGATCCTCATTGCAAACTATTCTCCATCAACACTCCTTTTCTCAAATTGACCTAAGTGACGAAGTTCACACACTCCTCTTGGATGCATTGCATACATAATTTTAAATGGACTCATCCATGTACTTCTATTTGGTAAATCAATATAGGAAAACTCAGCTTGAGCTAACACTCTGTCCCATTGCTTAGGACTCTCTCCAATCAAACTTCTCAATATGTTCCCTGGACTCCTGTTAACTACCTCTATCTGTGCATCAAACTGTGGGTGATATGCTGAACTGAATTTCAGTTTGGTACCCAACTTCTTCCACAAGGTCCTCTAGAAATGACCTGTGAACTTCATATATATGTCTGATGCAATGCTTCTAGGTAAACCATGTAGCTTCACAACTTCATTGAAAAACAAGTTAGCAATGTGTGTAGCATCACTAGTCTTGTAGCATGGAATGAAATGTGACATCTTAGTGAATCTATCAACAACTACGAATATAGAATCATGTCCCTTCTGATTTATTGGTAAAGCGAAAATGAAGTCCATACTCATAGAATCCCAAGGCCTAGTTGGAATAGTAAATGGTGTATACAACCCTGTGTTTTGGCTTCTTCCTTTAGCATGCTGGCATACTCTACATCTGCTTACAAAATTCTCAACTTCAAACCTCATCCTTGGCCAAAAATAGAAATGACCTAATTGTCCAAAGGTTTTATCACTTCTAAAGTGACCTGCCATACCTCCATTGTGTTTTTCCTGTATCAAGTTCTCTCTCATGGAACACTTTGGTATACACAGTTTATTGTTTCTAAAGAGTAAACCATCTTGTAGCGTATACTCCATCCATGGATCTCTTTCCACCTTTACTGGATTCTTACAAGCCGTGTAAGCCTCCTAGAAATCAATGTTAGTTTCATACAAATCCTTGAAACACTCAAATGCCAAGACTTGGATCTGATTCTCTTACACAATTAGCAGTCTCCTACTTAAGGCATCAGCTACTATGTTTTTGTCCACTTATATGTTTCAACACAAAGGTAAAGATCTATAATAACTCAACCCACTTGACATTTTTTCAGGTTCAACTTAGGTTGTTGCATAATGTATTACAATGCATGGTTATCAGAATATAACACAAATTCTCTAGGCATCAAGTAATGTCTCCAATGCTTCATTGCTTGAAAAACAGCATAAAACTCCTTGTCATAAGATGAATACTTATGCTTTGCATCATTTAGCTTCTCACTGAAATACGCTATTGGCATATCCTCCTGACTAAGTACATCTCTGATTGCTACTCCAGTGGCATCACACTTTACTTAGAAAGGGTGTTTGAAGTTTGGTAACTTCAATACTGGTTGTTCGGTGATCTTCTTCTTCAAGAACTAAAAACTCCTTTCATCCTCTGTTGTCCATTGAAATGGTTGTCTGTCCTTCTTAATTGTCTCGACAATAGATGCACAAATACCACTGAAATTCTTTATAAATTTCCTATAAAAACTTGCCAATCCATGAAAACTTCTTACCTCAAATATGTTCCTAGGTGAAGGCTAATCAATGATTGCATGCACCTTTTCTGGATCCATGTTCAACCCATCTCTTGAGATAACAAAACCTAAATATACTAGCTCTGGCTTCATAAATGTACACTTCTTCACATTTACTAGCGACTTTTCTTGTTGTAGCCTCTCTAAAACATATCTTAGATGCTTCAGATGCTATTCTTACCTCAAATATGTTCCTAGGTGAAGGCCAATCAATGATTGCATGCAGCTTTTCTGGATCCATCTTCAACCCATCTCTTGAGATAACAAAACCTAAATATACTAGCTCTAGCTTCATAAATGTACACTTCTTCACATTTACCAACGTCTTTTCCTGTTGTAGCCTCTCTAAAACATATCTTATATGCTTCAGATGCTATTCTTCTGTTTGGATGAAAACTAAAATGTCATCAAGGTAAACTATCACAAAATTACCTATGAAATCTCTCAAGACTTCATTCATCAATACCATAAAAGTGCTTGGTGTGTTGGACAATCCAAATGGCATGACTAGCCACTCATACAACCCATCATTTGTCTTAAAGGTTGTCTTCCACTCATCTCCTTCTCTGATTTTGATATGATGATATCCACTCTTCAAATCCAGTTTTTAAAAGCACGTTTCCCCACTTGGGTGATCCATCATGTCATCCATTCTTGGTAATGGAAACCTATATATGATAGTAATCTTATTAATTGCTATGGAGTCAGTACACATCCTCCTCTCACCATCCTTCTTTAGTGTCAGTACTGTTGGCACTGCACATGGACTCAAACTCTTCTAGACCAATCCTTTGTTCAACAATCCTTGGACTTGTTTCCTCACTTCTTCATTCTCTTGAGGTGTCAACCTATATGTTGCCTTGTTTGGTAAACTGGCTCCTGGAATAAAATCAAGTTGATGGCTTATATCCCTCTTTGGTGGTAACTCATTGGATAAATCATCCACCACGATGTCACTAAACTGACTCAGCATCTCCTGAATCTCCTTAGGTAGATCTGTCACGTTAGTCTTCAGTGTCACCACTCTTGGTTTGAATACCACAACATAGTTCAACTCTTCCTTCTTAATCTAGTGCAAATATTCTTTTCTTGATAACATCAAGACTTTGGGTGTTGACTATCCTATTGTACCACCTTCTTGTAAAGGGTGAAGTACATGTCTTATCACATTTTGCTCAAAACTATGATAGTTACTCCTACCATCATGAATCACTTTCTTATCAAATTGCCACGGTATTCCTAACATTATATGACAAACATCCATGTAAATAACATCACACAAAATATTGTCCTTATATGGACCTATTTGGAAATCAACTTCACACTGCTCACTTACCAGGATTTGATGTCCTTTATGTAACCAAGATACCTTGTATGGAACATGATGTTGGGTCCTCCTTAAACTCATCTTCTCCACCATCTCTGTGGAAACAAGATTGTCAGTACTCCCATTGTCAATCATCATATTACAACACTTCCCTTGGAATTTACACGTGGTCCTGAATAAATATTTTCTTTGAGTAGGCTCTACTTGCTCCTTCTTAGGCTTCAACAAGACCTTATTCATCATCAAAGCCTCTCCTGTCTCTAGCAAAAATTCGGCCACTGTCGACTATTCTTGCTTCTGCTCATTCTAAGCTACATAGGCTCCTCTCTATCCTACGTCTTCCTATCATGAACATTCAAATTATTTATGCCCCAACTGGTTGCATTTGTAGCACCTAATGACAACTCCTCTTCCTCTTTCTCTACCTCTACCTCGTTGGTAATTTCCTCTTCTTCTAGAGTCGCCTCCTCTACCATGATGCTCTTGCTAGTTAGAGTTACTGGCCTCTCCCCTCTGTGCTCCAAATCTTCCTCTTCCAACTGCTTGTCCTCTTCCTCTGGTTGAAGCTCAACCTTTGTTGAAGCTCTGCTTCCTCGCTATCTGTTCTTCTACCCTCAAGGCACATTGATAAGCCTCCTCCATTGTTCTAGGTGATATTATGTTGATCTCTTCTTGTATATCCATCCTTAGACCATTGACATATCTTGCAACCTTTTATGTTGACTCTTCCACATATCATTAACTTAGGTTTACTTTGTAGAACTCTTCATTGTACTCTCTCACTGTTAATAATATTTGTCTAAGGTTCTGTACCTGTCTATACAGAATTAACTGATAATATTTGGGCAAGAACTTAGCCCTCATCTTTGCTACCATCCTATCCTGATTCTTTATCAATGACTTATTCTTCCTCCTTCTTTCTGCTTGCACACTATCCCACCACAAGGATGCATGCCCTTTCAAACTTGCCATAGCCAATCTGACTCTCTTTTCTTTTTCAACCTCATCGTACTCAAAGTACTTATCCATCTCACTAATCCAGTCAATGAGATGCGCAGCAATGAGACTTCCATCATAGGTAGACAACTCAAGTTTCGACCATGAATTTTCTCCTAGAATCGTTATGAAATACCTCAGCTCAGGTGTCTCTTGCATAGGTGTGGCTTCTTCTCTTTCCTCTTAACCCTCAAGTTCACTTACATCCCCTACTTCTAGGTCTCTTCGTTTGTCTGTCTCCATGGCTTCCAAACGTGCTCGAAGCTCCCTCACTTCCTCCATAACTTCTGCTTTCACTGTTGGTTGACCTCTGTCATGACCTCTTGCTCTGCCTACGCATGCAACCATCCTCTTGCACTAAGCCTCTGCAATAACAGTTATCTTTCACACTGCTACAACTTACCTCACCCAGTCCCTTCTCTCTACTTGGGCTTTTGGTAATGCTGGTCCTCTATCTAGAACCTCTTGAGCACTCTTCTTTGCTCTTTTAGGCTTCTACTACTACGCTTCTCTCTCACACGAGCTTCTCCTTCATTTGATACCGAAATTGGTGCAGGTGGGATCAACCACATCCAACCCAACCAGCACCTCCAAGATCTGGTGGTTCCTACACTTAGCATGATGACCAAATTTATCCAGGGATGATTTTAAGGAACCATACTTATTTAAAAGTGTGTAAATGTTGGCGAATATTACCAATTCTTAAAACACCAACTATAAAATGATTGGCGATATTTTTCAAAAAATATTTTAATTTCCAAGGATTTTCTATCGTTTATATAATAATTTGGCGATTTTTAGGGTGAAAAAAATTTAGCCCATCAAAATTGGGCAAAACAGGGGTTCAAAAAATGCAAAATGACGAATGTTTTTTGGGAGAAAAACATGGAAAAATAGCCCACTGGGCTAAAATTTGCACCTAAAATTATCCTTGAATTTATCCCTCGGCCAAATTCTGCTCTAAAATTCCTCCCCGCAATTCTACTTCTACAACAACCTTTCTGCAAGCGGGTTGCAAGATGTCAACCTTCCAAAGTTGGTCCCCCACAACTTTCCTTCTGCAATAGCTTTTCCGCAAGCGGGTTGTAGGATGCGAGATGTCAACTTTGCAAAGTTGCTCCCCCGCAACTTTCCTTTCGCAATTTTTTTAACCGTCAGATCTTTGTGGCTTTCTCCACGACCGTATTCTACTCTTTGATGCAGATCTCACAGATTTTTGTAGATCCGTTATCACCCTTGCAACTTTTGTTGCGGATCTCTCCTAGACTGTCAGATCTTCGTCTGTGGACTCAATATCCACCGTTCATTCTCTACAAAAACTTGTTAAGGAAAAAAATCTGTATGCTGAGCTGGTTGATCATAGAATCAATTAATCCATCCTACAATCTTTAATTTTAATTATCCTAACACTTCTATGCAAGCATCTACAATCTATTTCATCTATTCAAGCAACAATTTAACACTTGAATCAATAATTTCACAAAAACACACAAATGTTCAGAAAACCGCCGAACACAGCTCGACTCTCTTCTTCAATCTATTAAAAATATTTAAAAGAGGAACCAGACGCAAGTATGTCCGTCTCTCTGCAAATTCAGAATTCTAATGATGAAGAGCAGAACCCCCTCTACTTCTCTAATCTGCCTATTTAAGCTAAACTGTTACTCCTCCATCGAGTGGTCATGCCATCGAAAACAAACACTACAAAGCATGATGAAAATGTCATTATCTCAACAAAACAAACTGTGGCTTGATCTCCACGCAGGGAGTCATGATCTATCATCATTCCTACTTGCGCTAACAAACTATCACTCATCAAAACAAACAAAAATATGCCACAACATGTGACCAACCCATCACATTGCTAGCACGCCACGATTCACACAATAAGTGGTCTTAGGTGGATAAATAGTAAAAAGACATGGTTTTGGTGCATTAATAGGTGGATAAATAGTCAAGAAGTGTGGGTAGTGCAATAATAGGTGGATCAATAGTTTAGAATGAGTGGTATTATGTGGATTAAGAAAAACTATAAATACTAGTTTGTAAATTCTTTTAATCTACCAATAACATTGTAAATCTTTTTTATTTACCAAATATTTGTTAAGAATTGTAATCTTAAGGGTATATTGTGATCAAGAATGTATTCATTAGTTAGTTAGTTGATTTGGTCACATTACCCAGAATTAGTGACCCATAATTGATTATTGTGGTGGACTATGTTTCTCATTCTTGTTATCTTTTTAATTAACTAATTATTCTTAACATGATTTAAAAAAATTATCTCAAATAATGTTTTGATTAACTAATTATTCTTAACATAATTTAATAAGATTATCTAAAATAATGTTTTGATTGATGCATCTCTAATTATGAAAACAAAATATTCAATCTTAAGTGAAATGAAACCAAGAGAGACTGCTCTACATCATTTCATCTTTTCCAAAAATAAATAGATTTTATGTATTTCCCAAATAATTACAATTTTTTCAATAGCTTCATCTTTCCACAATTGCACAGACATGTTTGATAATTTCATCTACATTGTAGCTCCAACGAGATTGTCATTCCCCTTTCCATAATTACAAAGACATTTTTAATAACTTCATGTGCATTGAAGCGGAGATTGACATTTAATAACATACCTTTCCATTATTTTAAAAATATGTTTGATTATTTCATTTACATTGAAACCAAAGAAATTATCACTGTAACTATAATCATTCTTCTAGCTATAGTAATTTTTACAACTAAAAAGTTAAAAATGCCGTTTTCTTCTTTATAACCACAGTATATATTTTCCATTACATTGTTCCTTTCAAGATTTTCAAAATTATTAAAAAAATTTAAAGTACTACCTTTCTATCTCTTTAATTTTGAATACTTATAAAAAAAAAACACTCCCACAAATAATAATAAACCACAAACCACAACCTGTCGCTTTGCATTCCTTTATCTCAACAGTCAAACGTCTATTAATATAGTCTACAAATTCCATCGAGAGAAATCTCTTTCAAATTGCATCCAATAAGGACCTAATCATCCACATTCACTTCCTTTGAGAATTCCGCAAACACTGGCTAGCACATGTTTGCATGAATCAAATAATATAATAAAGCAACAAAAATTAATTGCAGAATTTATATATAGAAAGTTGTCCCTGCCTAAGCACACCACAATAAACGGTAAACTTCTTACATATGTTCATGTTCAAACAAATTTCTAATGTATCAAATGGGGATCCGGGTAGTGGTAAAAATAAAAAATCTCANATCAAAATTCTCAAATGTTAATTTGGAATAATGCACCCTGAGCAGTAATATAATTTGGAATATTGCACCCTGAGCATTAAATTTATTTCTCTGCAAATAAGCTGAACTTGGTAATCAATGGTAGTTACTACTCAATGAGTTGGTCGACAACGTCATGTTTACTTACTTGCAACTTTCAAGTTGCAATCTTGTCCTCCATATTGAGTCTTTGTACATTAACTAATGACCAAATCCCGATTGCTGGTCCCTTTTTCCCTGGTTTAGTTTACTGTTTTTGCAAGCTGCAGTCATAACCTCATGAATTACCATGACTTACCGTGGAAACAAAAGAGATGCCTCGCTTTTATTCTCATAAAACAAGTTCAAAGCTCTTGGTATATTTTTATGGTTGGAATAACACAAATAGAATCAAATTGCATTGCATTTTATTTTGGAAGTATAAGGATATTGAACAATTACATTGATATATATAATCTGATAAGGGAGTTGCATCACTAGACAAGCTACACATAGGAGGAGGAGAGCGTAATAAGACTTAAACAAGCTACACCAAGACAGCAAGGGAATAAAAGTCAAACCAGATGGAACTAGCGATAACGGACAGAAATTATTATCTACTTTAGTGATACTACCATTGCTTACAACAACAAACTAGAATGTAGAAGAACTTTGGCCTTCGCCAGCGTTGTTGCAAGTAGTACTTGTATTGTCCAACAAATATGTGATATTTGATTGGAACT
>LPNX010856478.1:7705-60205 GCA_001517045.1 Pseudotsuga menziesii
ATGCAACATTGACCATTGTTCAAATACATACTATCTTGGCAAGACCAACAACTTACATTAACAAGATCTTTACCACATTTCAAGAATATACATGTAAGAGTAAGTATTGATCCTAGTTATTCCTACTTATCATCAAACTTGTTTTTTTGCAACATAATCAAGTTATTATTACCTAGAACATTACTAGAGGAACAACTGGTCCACTCAACACATATCAATAACATCAGAATTACTACAGAAAGAGAAACCATAGGTAGTTTTCATATTATCAACAATGATTGCTACCATATGACATTCATATGAATCATAACTTAGTATTCTCAAAACCTTCTAACATATAATATGAACCTCTTCAAAATATTTATGGAACCAAACACAAATACCAAACAAAATTATCAAACTAAAAAAATATAAAATAAAAACTAAAACAATCAAAACAATTACATACAAATTTATTTTTTATTATACATTCAAATTCACAAAACTTATATAACTTTTGATTGTTGAACAATATAAAAAAAAAAAAAACTAAAAATTCCAAATTCTCATTATCACATTTTATTAAAAAATATTAACCCTTTCTATAGATTAATCCTTATAATTTAAATAATCAATATTATAGTAAACACATTTCAATTTATTAAACAATAATTATCTCATAAGTATCACCAAACTAAACACATCAATGATGAATGCTTATGCCTTGTTGTAGGGAATCATAATCACCAATGTAAACACATCCATGATGAATGCATCTGCCTGTACAAAATAATAAAGATCTTTTTACATTATTTGAATGCATATGTCTGTACACAATAATAAAGATCTTTTTACATTATTTTAATAGAGGAGACAATATAATGTGGTATAGATTTTCATGTGGTATAGATTTTCACATAATTGAGAGAATATAGTTTGCAATTTTAAGATAAAAAACATTTTATTTTTAAGTGTACCAATTACATATAAATATCATATTTTCAAAACATTTACCATTAGTGTGTAAATAAAACAACCAATATTGAATTTAATAAATACTTAGAATCATGGAATTAAACTTATCATATTTTTAAATTCACAATTCACCCAAAATGGATAAGTAAATTTTCACTAGAATGCAGGCAATTGTAGTTGTAAAAATTAAAATCTATGTACATACAAAGATTAAAGTTACAATGTAATACTTTCTCGTTACATTTTGTTGTTTAATTTTTACTTACTTGTAATGGAACAAGTGAGTTAATTTTTATATTTTAATATAATTATGAAATTGAGAGTTTTAACAGCTATACAGTTAATAGTTAATTGATAGAAACTTGGTTTTAAAATAGTTACCAAATCCCCAACATTATTTACGAAGACAAGTGGCCAATACCAAGTGGAGTTAGTTATTTTCTATAAAAGTACTAGGCAAAGAAAAGAGGATATGCAGAGGGATAAAAGAGAATACAAGAAATAGAAAAGGGGAGTTGCCATAGATTACAAGGGGGGAGGCTCTATTTAATGTCTCAAGGCAGAGCTCCTAGAGAACATCTGTGAGATGTTAGGCTCTGTATTCGAACTGTTAGTGAGCATAAGAGAATGCTAGGTTTTGAAGTATTTAATTCTCTCTAGTTACTGGTGGAAACTTGAAGCTGCAGGAAATCAGTTTTAAACCTAAGAGTCTCAGAAAGGGGGTAGAATAGTACAAGCTTTAACACTTAAAAGTTACTACAGCTGAGTGGTGTATAGTTGTTAACGCTTAGATTTCAGGTTTACACAGATATGTTTCTTGAGAACTAATTCTTTATTATTACAGTCATATATCTGGAAAACTAATTCTTTATTTATCTCTGTTATATTTTTGCAATAGCATGTTGTATAGATACGAATGACATTAAAGGAATGATAGTGAATCAGAGTTGTTATATTTAATATGAATCTTTTACTCATTATATGAAATAT
The DNA here is from genome assembly GCA_001517045.1 of Pseudotsuga menziesii. Taxonomy (NCBI): domain Eukaryota; kingdom Viridiplantae; phylum Streptophyta; class Pinopsida; order Pinales; family Pinaceae; genus Pseudotsuga; species Pseudotsuga menziesii. The sequence goes on from LPNX010856478.1 coordinate 9,650, forward strand.
TTTTTAACTATAGCTTAATAAAACGTGATGATAGATAGTTCACTAAACCAAATAGAATGATTATAGAAAAAAACTTCTTCATTTTATAATCTTTAAACCTTCTAAAACAAAATCGTGATGGAACAAAATTAGTGTTGGAGAAACCACAATTTACAAATTGGTATTCAAACTAAGTAACCTTTTAACAAATGCATAAATGAATACAATATATTATTCAAATTTAGCAATCTCTTAAGGAATTCATAGTTTAATCAAACCCTCGTTTAATTAGCAAGCCCTAATTAAAAATAGAGTTAAGCAAATATACATAATAATAAGATTTATAAGATTTTAAACTTTTACAAAGGTCTACAGCCTCAACACTATGAATTTCAATTAAAATGCATAAAACCCAGTTCGGTGAAATACTCAAAACTTGAAACAATTATAAACTACAACCAAGAGGACAGTTTCCCTAAAGCCGAAAAGTGTACTAAATTACAAAACTAAGTCGAATGGCTTTTAGAATTTAAAACCCCAACAAAGGAGTATCTTAGGATGACGACCATCAGAATCAACATATAGAGTCAAGCTCGACAGCATAACCACTACAGGACCATGCTGGTAAAACAGTCGTAAACAAAAACCTGTAATGTGGACCTAGGATAGCATATAATAGCATATATCCTAGGTCCAGACGGTGGACCTAGGATAGCATTGAAAGGTTAAACAATGACTTACCGGACGAAAAGGTTAACCAAAGAGTCATCCCTTCACTTCTGACCCTGTGGACAAGCAAACCATACTCAAAGTTAACTACCTGTAACATTGTTTTAAATGTTCAAAGTATAATAGCAAAAGGAACAGACATTAAGGTTTTTTTATCACCTAAGCAGAATCATCGTGGTAGGTGTATGTCCATGAGAGTGAAGTCGGGGTCGAATCAAACAATAATGATAACTTTTATCACCGAGATTGTCACCTGTGTAAATAAACCAGAGTGTAAAAGCGTTGCCAAAACCCTATGCTTTCTGCAGATTGTCAAAACGACATTGCCCAAAACCTTATGCTTGTTTACACGATTATCAATTGTGGTGTAATTCCACGTCTTACCACTGTCGAACTGCAGTCCTGTAGACTGCACAGCAACCTATCAGTTGCGAGAAACTAGCACTCAGACAAGTGAAAGTGAAGGATAAAACCCTCACAAATGTCAAAACCCTATATTACTTGTGGTCTAGTTGTCTACCACCAGGCGGACTTGAAATCATTCCTTATCTCATTTAAAAATTGAACCTTAGAATTGTTAAGCTAGGCCCTAAAGTTTGGTAAATCTTAGTTTCATTTGCTAGAACTTCTCCTTGCTAGGTTTATGCTTGAGGTATGGGAAACACAAAAGTTGGTACCTGCAAACATGAGTAAGCGCGTTAGCTGCTAAGCTACGTAAGTCATTAGAAAGAGCTCCCTTTAGGAGGCTATAAAACTTGGAAAATCGAATAGTTGGGGTTTAACGTCTTCAACCAAAGTTTCCCTTTAATAACTTTTAAAAGTTTAAATAAAATATTTTTTATTTTCGGTTTAATTAATATTTTGGTTTAATTTAATTTGTTACATTATAAAGATCTTTTAACATCTCTTGAATCAATATCAACCAATCATATCTAATTAAACACTAGATAGATTTAAGTTAGCATAACACTACACATGTTTAGCATGATGAAAAAATAAAAACTTTATATAGCTAAGAACTACATGATAGCAACTAAAAACATTGTGATTTAAGAAGAGTGATGATAGTGATAGAGACACGTTAAGTAACATTCTAATGGGTAAGGTAAGGAGTATCATCCCTTCAGTTTATCCCCGAACTTCAAGGCTGAGTTTTCTTTATTTTATGGGCGTTAAAACATCTTTTGACACGCTCTTTCTGTTTCAAATTTCTACAAGATTTACAACTTTAACATTTGTGATGATGTGCAAAATAAACATTAAAAAAATGTAAAAATAACTATTTAAAAAACTGTCATTGAATGATATAAAAAGGTGCTTTCAGTTATAAAGTTAATAGAAAACATAATTATAACCATACCATTTGAGGTAAATCCTAAAAATGCATGAATCCTCTTTTGTTTATTTTTAACATTGTAAAACGTCTAGTTTTACTAATGGTTCAAGATGCATTTAAAATTTCAATTTTCAACAAAAATATTCATTAGATACCGCACTTGAATAATGATAAATACTTTCGTCAATCGAGACCCGAAATTCCGCGAAGAATCCCATGTATCGTTAGACCGGAGATCCACATTATTAGGTAAGTGCAATGGAAGGGCACAGCGCAGCAGAGGATAAATAAAATTCCTTTCAAAAAATGAAATTGATATGTACGTAGCCTCCAACGATCCGCCGCCCCGACAAATCTTACGGCGCCATGAGCATGAGGTCCAGGAAGAGACACAAGTCATGGCTGTGATTGCGCTTCAATGGATCAAAAGTCGAGTCAAAAATTCCACCCTCTACGTTCACACATTCAGTTCAAGCGTCTTTGTCAATCCAAGGGATGTTCGCGTAAAAGTTCCTGACTCGATACTCGGCATACTCAAGAAACACGACAATTGGATATGTCGGTGACAAAGAAAAACGAACGCAATTCAACTTTAACAGTTAGGGCAGCCCCACAAGCATGTGTGGGCGCACTAAGCAAACAATTCATGGCATCGACCAACAAATTAATTCGGTCTATAAATATGAAACCAGTCCCCTCTCCATCTCACCAACGCCTAATCTAGCTCAGCTCGAGCTCAAGATCGAAGATATAATCGATAATGGCGATCACCGTGACGAAAGTTCGGTGCATATATGTGCTTGCAGCCTTCAGTCTGTTTCTATGTAACATTGAGGCGAGAGAGAGCAGATTCTTTAACAGAGAACCTGCCTACGAAAATCCCAATGGTGGATCAAATACCGCTGGGTACGGAGCGGGCTACGTCAACAGCAACGATCGCGGTGTGGAGGATGCCTTTGAAGCCGGTTCGGGCAATGGCTACGGTTCCTACCAAGGCGGGGAAAACGGTAATGGGTATGTATATGGCAAAAGCGAGGCTTCCCGCGCCGGTTCTGGCAACGGTGCCGGTAACGGAGAAGCCGGGAGCGGCTACCGGCGTTCAGGTTTCGGTAGAGGTGGCGAGTACTATTCAGGAAATGGGGTTGTGAACAACAACAGCGGATACGGTGGAGGCTCTGGCGACGAGAGTGGCTATCGTCAGTCGCCTCCCAATGCTTATACTCCGTACCCGCCTGGCTCTAATGGTGGCCATGGGCAAGCTGGTAAATTCGGCTCGGGCTACGGTGAGCAATCGGAAAGAAGCGGTGCCTACGGTTCCGGTTACAGTGGTGACAGCTATGTCACCGGCTCTGGTAATGACAATGGCTACGAAGCTGGCTCTCGCTATGGCGCTGGATCTGGCAATGGCTACAAAGCTGGCTCTCGCTATGGCGCTGGATCTGGCAATGGCTACGAAGCTGGCTCTCGCTATGGCGCTGGATCTGGCAATGGCAACGGAGAATACGTTGCTAACAATGGTTACGATAAGGAAACTCCTTAACTCTTATATATATTCGCCTTTCTATCGCGTGCCCGGCGAAATTTGTAATCACCCCGTGTTTCTTGGTGAATTATACTTATTAGCAATTTAGCATGGTCAATGTAGAGGCCAGCGTTTCAAGAAAGAAATATAAGACAGTAATTTAGCATGGTGAAATATGTAGCAACCAGCGTTTCAAGAAATAATTATAAAACAGTCTGACTTTTGCAGAGATGTTAAAGTTGCTGGCAACTACAAAATTTGGAAAGATTGTGGACTTTTAAGTTGCTAAAAATGCGTCGCTTAGTAATCCTGTAGATGTTGTTTACCAAAGCAACCACTTTTATCATCCAGTGACACTCTGTTAATTTTTTTCTTCAAATTCTGTTCTGCATAAAATCTGTTCCATTTCTTTCTCCATTTTTCATCATCCAGATGCATCTTGTTATATTTTTCCAAACTAATGTTCTGCATAAAATCTGTTCCATTCTTTCATCACCTTTGCCGCAAATCTATTACATGTCGTCAATTTATAACTGGAGGCTTGATATTCGATCGGCCGTGAATTTGAATGCCTTGTGAAAATTTGACATGTAAAGCCCTCCCTCTCAATGTGATGTTATAAAATCTATAAGTGGTTCATCTATCATAAGACTATATATTTAAAAGTGGTGGATTTATCATAAAACTATACATTTAAAAATGGTTGCTTTATATATTTAAAAGTAGATATATATATTTAAAAGTAGTTGTTGTATTTATATTAGTTATATTATTAATTAATATTACCCATTTTAATTAATATGGTTGGTTAGTTCAAAATAAAATAATAATAAAATATTGAGCTAGAGACCGGGGGTGTCAAGTCGGCGTGAAGCAGGCATAGGCAGTAGCGAACGGAGGAAGGAGCCCTCCCGCGCGGCTTGGGTAGGGTGGGGTCTGTGTCCCCCCCCGATCAGGTATGGCAGTGGCCCCAGCCAGGAACCAGGGAGCACCCAGGAATAGTGGAGGCAAGGATGAAGCTGGGGGAGGGAAGAGAGCGGGGGTAGGGGGCTGTCTCCCGAAAGCCCAATCAATTCCCTTGATTCGGATCCGGTCGAAGTCTATTCGGGAGAATATAGAGATGTGGAAGGAGAAGGCCCTAATCGAAAAGTTTGTAAGGATCTAGCCAAGGGAGAAAGATCTGGTCCACTCGATCCAGAGCACTTGGTGTCCAAAAAGGCATTATGACCTTCAGCTGGGAGCCAAAGGTTTTTTTACCATCATTTTCTTCAACCAAGAGGACCGGGACAGGATTTTGGAAGGGGGCCCGTATTTTTTCTTCTCAGCAGGACTCTATCTGAGGACATGGAAGGAACGTTTCAACCCAGAAACGGAGGATATGACCGTCGCCCCGGTGTGGATCCGCCTGGTAGGGCTTCCAAGAGAATACTCGGACATGGAGATTCTGCAGGATATTGGGAACTCTTTAGGGGAATTTGTGAAAGTTGCTGAGCAGACCCGCCTCCAAAGGTACACCACTTTTGCTCGGATCTGTGTGTATATGGATCTCTCGAAGGACCTCCCTGAGGCGATCCGGCTTAACTGGGATGACAAGGAATGGATCCAGCAAATCGACTATGAGCAGTTACCCTTCATGTGTAGGATCTGCCATGAATACGGCCATTTCAGAAGGAAATGCCCCAGAGGAGATAAGGAAAAGATGGAACAGGCCTCGGGAGAAGTACCTGGAAGCAAGGGTTTCACTCAGGTCAAGAACAGGCGGAGGAGTAGGGGTTCGGCTAGACAGAAAGAGCGTAAGGAGGAAGCGGGGAAATCAGAGGGATCATCTAACCCCTTTCAGGTCCTAGGCGAAATGGCAGAGGTTCAGTCGCAAGAAAGCGGGGGCGCAGGAAGAAGTCTGGAAGCTAAGATGATGGGGATGGATGACACAGATAAAATTCCATCCCATCCAGTAGCCATGGAAGCGGAAGAAGCGGAGGATATGGACTTAGGCGAACTGGATCTGGACGCCCTAGAAGCAGAGTGTAGGAAAGATGGCTCAGGATACGTTCCCAGGGAGCAGATTGAGCTCTTGCAGCAAGCCATCCTGCGCTCTAAAGCGCACAAGGACTTGGGGCTTAGAACGGAAGGACCAAAAGGAAACAAAAGGAAAACTCAGGAGGAAGACCAGAAACAGGGGAGGAATTTGAACAAGCAGAGAATAGCAGAAATAGGAGTCATGCTGATCGAATTAGGCCAATATCCCACGATAAAAGCGGCCTTCTCTAAAGTAAGTAGGGTTTCCCAATGAAGATCATATCCTAGAATATTAGGGGATGTAATCACCCCAGGAAGATCCGGTCTCTGGCAAGAAAGATCAAGCAGGAGAAACCAAATATTCTTTTCCTACAGGAGACTAAGTGCAGTTTTGAGGCAATGCGGAAGATTGGGCAGAAGATTTGGAAAGGCAGCCAAGTCATGGTGGTAGAAGCAGATGGTATGCAAGGAGGGATAGCTACTCTGTGGCGAGAAATGGAAGTGGACCTCACGGGGTGGCGAGCGGGGCATTTCTCTCTGTTAGCGGATTTTCACATCCGAGGCTCAGAGTTGAGAGGAACGGTCGTGAACATTTACGGGCTGAGTGCCTTCCTGCAGAAGCAGGAGTTTGTCAATCATCTTGGATGGATCAGTGCCTCGGATTCTACAGGGAATTGGATAATTGGAGGTGACTTCAATCTAATAACTTTGCTCCGGGAAAAAAAAGGGGGAAAGTGGACGCAGGACAAATATCAGGAGGCTTTCAGGGACACCCTACTCAATAGCACACTCATGGATCTAGAAACTGGGGATGGGTGGTTCACCTAGAACAACCGAAGGGGAGGTGAGCACCTGGTGGCCTCAAGGCTAGACCGCTTCCTAGTGACCGAAAGTATAATAAGGGGAGCAGGAGAAATAAGGGTGAATGTGGTCCCTGAAGCAGGCTCTGACCACTGGCCCATGTGCCTGAGCTGGGAAGGGGCAGCAGAGGGACTTCCAAAACCTTTTCGATTTGATCAATTTTGGCTAGAACACAAGGACTTCAAGGGTTTGGTGGAAAAGTGGTGGCAAGAGCTGTCGGACTCAAGGGGAACAAGTCTGACTTTGGCAACATATTTGAAGATAAGAAAAGGATAATCTTGGATTTGACTGCTATCCAACAAAGAGGGATGGAAGTAGGGTGGGATCCAGATCTGAAGAAAAGGGAGGAGGACCTTGAAGCCCAGTTGGAGGCTAGGGAGAGACAGGCGGAGGTCTTCTAGAAACAGAAGTCTATGGTGAAGTGGCTTCGTGAAGGAGACAGGAACACCAAATTCTTCCACAATGCCACGGTCAACAACCGCTTAGGGTCAAAGATCTTTAACCTCACTCTTCCCAATGGGACCCAAGTGGGATCTCGGGGCGAGATAGAAGAGGGCCTTGTCAATCATTTTAAGGACATTATGACAGAAGACAACAGTGAGAGGGGTCAAGATATTGATAGGATCATCTCCCTGATCCCCAACGTTGTCTCAAGGGAGGACAATGAGAACCTAACCAAACCAATTTCCCTGCAAGAGGTGGAGGGGGTCATGCAGTAGATGGCTCAGGGGAAGGCCCCGGGACCGGACAGGTTCACAGCCAATTTTTTCCACCATTTTTGGGATATGCTTAAAGAGGAGGTTTGGGCAATAGTGGAGGAGTCCAGGTCCAGCAAAGGGGTGCTCAAAGCTTTTAATGCCACCTTTCTGGCACTAATCCCAAAGAGTGAGGGGGCTAATGCTCCTGGGAAGTTCAGGCCTATCGCCCTTTATAATGTGATATACAAAATTATCTCGAAAGTCATAGCTAATAGACTCAAACCATTGGTCCCGGGGATTATCAGCCCTAAGCAATCGGGGTTTGTGGAGGGGAAGCAAATTCTAGATGGGATCATTACGGTCCAGGAGACTATTCACTCACTCAAACGCACTAAAAGCCCAAGAATGCTTATTAAACTTGACATTGCCAAAGCCTATGACAAACTTAGTTGGGAATACCTGTAGGAAATCCTAACGGCCTTTGGTTTCTGTAGGGAGTGGGTAGAATGGGTCATGGGGCTGGTGTCCTCACCTTTTTTCTCCATCCTTCTGAATGGCTCCCCAACTAGATGCTTCTCGCCATCAATGGGAATTAGACAAGGAGATCCCTTGTCCCCGTTTCTCTTCATCCTAGTAGCAGAAGGCCTAAGTCGTCTCATTCAGAATCAAGCAGGTCTGGGGAGGATATGAGGGCTATCCTTTTGTGACGGCATGGAGAAACAGACTCATCAGCAATTCGTGGATGATACAATGTTAATGGGGCACCCTTTAGTCCAAGAGGTGCAAACCTTCAAGTCCTGTCTAGCGGCCTTTTCTAAAGCCTCAGAATTGAAGGTTAACCTAGAGAAATCACAGGTGTTCTTTTTCAATACCCCTCCTATCTCTCAGAGGAACATCGAAAGGATCTTGGGTTTTCAGAAAGGTCGGCTCCCTACTAAATATCTAGGGGTCCCTCTAAGCCAGAAGATCATTAGGCAAACATCTTGGCAAGACTTAATAGACAAAATAAAAAGTCAGTTGTCAAGCTGGGCGATAAGACCTTTAAATCTCCCAGGGAGACTAGTTTTGGTTAAATCAATTATCCAGGCTATGCCTATGTACCTCCTCTCAATGTTGTCATCCCCCAAGTCTGTGCTCAAGGAAATCAAGAATCTCCAGTGTAATTTCCTATGGGCAGGCAGAGGCAGTAAAGTAAAATTCTACCTGGTCTGCTGGGAAAAGGTGAGTCTGCCAAAGAGATTGGGGGGCCTTGGGCTGCGGGATCCAGAAGTAATGGGGGAAGTGCAGGGAGCCAAGATCTGGTGGTGATGGAGCACCCACAGACAGGAACCATGGGCCAAAATATGGCACTTGAAGTATGCAAGGGGCTGGCCAGCTTCATAGTTGGTTCGCTTTAGTGAGGATTTCAGAGGTTCACAGATATGGCAGAAGACATGGGAGGGAAGGCGGCTAATCCAGGAGCATAGCTTCTGGGAGATTCAGGATGGAAGCCTGGCGAACATGTGGGACGAATCATGGAATCAGCAACCCAAGCTAGAGGAGGATCCTAGATGGATTCAATTGAGGAGGACATGCTTAGACGAGGGATGGGAGAAGGTGAATCAGTATTGGGTAGGATACGCCCAGTGTGACAGGCGCAAATGGGTCATTCCGCTAGCACCCAGGGATCAAATCACGGAAACCGACATCAAATCCCTGGAGGAGGAACTCAATACCCGCGTCATCAGAGTCAAGGAAGGGGTGGATAGGCTCAGATGGGCTTACACCCAAAAGGGGATGTTCAGCATCAAGGAAGCCTATAACATCAAGATCAAAGGACAGGCAGAGGATGATGAGATTTGGGCAAAGATATGAACAACCAACCCATGGCCAAAGGTGTCCCTCCTCTACTAGTTGGTAATGCGAGGGAGGATTCTAACAGGAGAGAACCTGAGGCATAAAGGGATCATGGGTCCATCCAGGTGTGTCTTGTGTGCTAGCCAGGAGGAAAGCATAGGCCACCTCCTAGATGCGTGTCCTTATGCGGCTGGATTATGGGATAAGGGAGCCCTGATGTTCCAAAGAAGTAATAGATCTAGAGGGAACCCAGCTCAGACCCTCAGGGATTGGAACCCGAAAGCCTTCAAGAACAATCTTCTGAGCTTTCTTTGGCTTGCTTTCCCTAGAATGGTTCTCTGGGTTACTTAGAAGAAGCGGAACAACAGGATTTTTTGGGATCGCGAATGGCCCATAGAGGCATCCTGGAAAACCATTTATTCCAACTTGCTGGAGACTATCCGCAGCAGGCCATGGTCAGATGAGGGTAAAGAGTTCATCGGTTGGGAAAAATCAGTTGCAGAGGCATGGGGCCTGGAGAAGGGGGTCATAAGCGACCTCCCTCGGAAACCCAAGGTGTGCATAGCAGAGAGCCCTCTATTCTAGTCTCCCCTTGCGCTTCAAGTCTTTAGGGCTAATTTTGATGGGGCGGCTAAGGAAAATCCTGGAATGGAAAGATTTGGAGGGACCTATCAAGACTACAGAGGGGATATTTTATAGGTTTTTCATGGGAATATCGGCTTCAACACCAACAACTCGACAAAGCTGGAAGGGATGATCCACGACATCTGTCTTGTCATCCGCAATGGTTGGCTTCCAGCGATGGTAGAAGGGGACTCCTGAATTCTCATCCACATCGCTCGACAGCTTACAAACGAGAGGTCAGCTGAGAAAGTGGCATCCATTTGGCACCTAGCGGGGATAATGGAGGATCTATGAGCTCTAATATTGGAATTCTCGGCGCTGTCCTTTCTCCACATCAAGAGAGAGGCTAACAGGGTGGCGGACTTAATGGCCAACGTTGGGGTCGCTGACGTCAGGGATCTCAGGTGGGGATGACTTGGATATTTCAAGGGAGAATAGTGGTCGCATCGCTGCCGTCAACTAGCAAATCATGATGGGGGTGACAGAGGGTAAAGGCGGGAGCATATGAATGTGGAACATGGAGAGGGGAGGTGGCGAAAAGATCCTTGTTAAATTTTCATATGCTGAGCTAAGACATTAGTATTTCATTTCATTTTTCATATCAAAAGGATATAAACAAGATCATTGAAAGAGAGACAAGCACAACCATACAAAAGGAACACAAAGATTTATCCTGGGAAAACCCTAAAGGGAAAAACCCAGCAAAAGATTCCTCAATATAGATGCACCAAAAAGATAAAAGTTAAAACCAACAAGGAGATCAAAGCTTGATCCTCCTCCTTCTCCAGCTACTCTTCTCTTCTCCACTAATGCGCTATACAAGTGAGAGTTTGTGCTTCAAATGAGGAGCTCTACACCTCTATTTATATTCATCTGTTCACTTAAGTTAACTCATCTGACATGTAGGCTCGAGTTAAATCATGTAGGCTCGAGTTACACATGTAGGCTCAAGTAACCACACTGTGGTGCTAAAGACCCACCTTTACAATTAGAGGGGACTACCTCATGACTCTTATTAGTTCTTCTGATTAGGAGCATCGGGGTACAAAGTAATACAAGTGGTTCTCCCGATAGGACTATCGAGGACCACAAAAAGATACATATAGAATATTCTTCGAAGTTACAATACTTCAACACTCCCCCTTAACAAGAAGGGTATTCTATAACAACATCAACAACAACAATAGTAGGAGAGAGATGGAGGACATCATCAACATCATCAGGGTAACACATCTATAAATCATTGGAAGCTTTTCAACATTATATAGTCTTTGTCTTCAATCTTCAACGTCAGCAACTCTTTAATCAGCATCAACATCTTTAGCACTTTGACCTTTTGATCAGCAACAACATCTTCAACGCTTTGACCATTTGATCGGCAACATCTTCAGCATTTTGACCTTTTGATCAGCAACATCATCTTCAGCACTTTGACCTTTCGATCAGCAACATCATCTTCAGCACTTTGATCAGCAACATCATCTTTAGCACTTTAACCTTTCAATCAGCAACATCATCTTCAGCACTTTGACCTTTCGATCAGCAACATCTTCATCATCATATTCTGATCTTTCGATCATAGTCATCATCATCAAACCATCATCATCATCATCACATTCTAATCTTTCGATCAGAAACATTATCATAAAAACATTGTCATCATCAAAACATCATCATCATCAAATGCTGATCTTTTGATCAGGAACATCATCATCATCACAACATCATCATCATCAAATTCTGATCTTTTGATCAGGAACATCATCATAATCACACTCTGATCTTTTGATCAGGAACATCATCATCATCACAACATTATCATCATCACACTCTGATCTTTCAATCAGGAACATCATCATCATCACACTCTGATCTTTCGATCAGGAACATCATCATCATCAAATTCTGATCTTTCGATCAAGAACATCATCATCATCACACTCTCGACAACCAAAGTCACCGGATTGATTACGGAATAATCAATCCCTATCATTTTAGGACTAAGTCCAAGGATGATGCAATCCTATTACGTTCTCAAGTACCGAAGTCACTGGATCCATTCTGAACCGAGGTTCAAGGATGATACAGTCCTACCATCTCGATGACTGAAGTCACTGGATCCATTCTGAACCGAGGTTCACGGATGATACAATCCTACAACCATCTCGATGACCGAAATCATCAGATCCATTCTGAACTGAAGTTCACAAATGATACAATCCTACAACCATCTCGATGACCGAAACCACTGGATCCATTCTGAACCGAGGTTCACGGATGATACAATCCTACAACCATCTCAATGACCGAAATCACCGGATCCATTCTGAACCGAAGTTCACGGATGATACAATCCTACAACCATCTCGATGACCGAAATCACCAGATCCATTCTGAATCGAGGTTCACGTATGATACAATCCTACAACCATCTCGATGACCAAGGTCATCGGATCCATTCTGAACCAAGGTTCACGGATGATACAATCCTACAACCATCTCGATGACCGAAATCACCGGATCCATTCTGAACCGAAGTTCACGTATGATACAATACTACAACCATCTCGATGACCGAAATCACCGGATCCATTCTAAACCGAAGTTCACGGATGATACAATCCTACAACTGTCTCGATGACCGAAATCACCGGATCCATTATGAACCGAGGTTCACGGATGATACAATCCTACAACCATCTCGATGATCGAAGTCATCGGATCCATTCTGAACTGAGGTTGACGGATGATACAATCCTACCACTATCTCGATGACCGAAGTCATCAGATCACTTTAGGGCAAGTGCCCAGGGATGATACAATCCCACTTCATTCTCGAGGACCGAGGTCACCAGATCACTTTAGGGCAAGTGGCCAGGGATGATACAATCCCACTGCAACATCACTACTCCCCCTTTTAGGGAAGGTCTTTCCGAATCACACCAAGCTTTTACCTGAGACAGAGGATTTTTTAGCACATCATCATCTAAACCATCTTCATCTACATCTTCAGTATATGAATACTAAAAGCATCATCGCCTCTATATTCAGTATAGAAATACAGAGTCACCATCATCTGCATCTACAGTATGTAAATATTGAAACATCATCTATATCTTCAGTATGGGAATACTAAAATCATCATCATCTATATCTTCAGTATGGGAATACAGAAACATCATCATCTCTATATTCAGTATAGAAATATTGAATCACCATCATTTGCATTTCATATGTAGAAATATTGGATTTCTATGAGTTTTGACATAACACAAGGTTCTTTGTTATCACAACTCTCGTTATCACATAGAATCAATGTAGTATCCATCTTCAGGTCAAGGAGACCTGATATCAGCTTCCGAAACCATATGGCTTCACAACTTAGCAGAGCAATCTGCTATGTATTCTACTTCAGTCGTGCTACGAGAAACACTGGACTGTTTCATGCTAAACCATGAACGCATAGCAGAACCCAAACAAAAGCATCTACCTGATGTGCTTTTCCTATCTGAGATACTTCCAACCCAATCTGCATCTGTGTATCCATACAATCTATACTCATGGCTACCATCATAGTATAGACCAAAGTCTATAGTCCCTTTCAGATATCTCATCACATGTTTTGTGGCTATCAAGTGAACCCGTCTAGGTTGAACTAGATATTGACTCAAGGTGTTCATAGCAAAACAAATGTCTAGTCCAATAATCTATTTGTATTGAGTCACATCCACTAACTCTGATGAGTCATCAGCTAACAACTTCAGGTTGGAATCCATGGGTGTGACCATGGCTTTGCATTCCAACATATCAAATCTTTTCAAACTTTGCACTGCATACTTTCCTTGATTGAGAAAGATTCCTTCATACTTCCAGACCTAGGAAATAAAGTATTAGACCAAGGTCTAAATTCTTCAGCGAACTTCTTCTTGCATTCTACAATCTGTTTCTCATTTCCTGTCAGAAATAGATCATCCACATATAGTAATAGTATGACAGGTTCATCTTCTACAACCTTGTAGTAAAGGTTAGGATCAACTTTTACTCTTGGTAAAGCCCATGTTCGACAGGAAACTATCTATTCTTCCATACCAAGCTCTAGGAGCTTGCTTTAAGCCATAGAGGGCCTTCTTCATCTTGCATATGTGAGTCCATCTATTTTCAACTTCAAATCCTTGTGACTATTCGATGTAATACTCTTTCTCAATCATACCATTAAGGAAGGCTTGTCTTTACTTCATCATGGAAGAAACTACCATGATAGTTCTGAAGGAAGTGTACCTTGCTTCCTGGAGTAAGTGTCTCTTCAGAATTAATTCCCTCTTTCTAATAGAAACCTTTAGCCACAAGTCTTTCCTTACTTCTATCAGCAACATATTTTATCTTGCAAATCCATTTGGAATATACCGCATTCTTTCTTTCTGGTTTGAGTACTATATCCCAAACATCATTCTAGTATTCTTTCATCACAACATCTTGCATGAGTTCATCTTGTCAAGTCATCAACATATCCTAGTCTTCTGCATTCAACCTTGAAGGTTGGAACCCACTTTACTCTTGGTAAAGTCTCGATCCATCACGAAGCTATGCATCATGTCGTACCAGGTCGAACTCAGATATCTTCTGTAGTCACTCCCCTTGAAGTGGAGTATCATCTTCCTTCTTCATTCTGTACAAGTGGTTCTATGCTTGATATATACTGCTCAATAGAGTATGTCATGTCATAGTCTATTCTTTATGAGGCAAATCACGAACCTTTCTTTGTACACTTGTTCTTGTAGATCCATAGATACTACGTACTTCCCTTTATGTCTCAAAATCATATCGTATACATCATTCTCCATGATCAACTGTTATTCTTTGATCATAGCTTCTTTCATAGAATTCTTTTCTTCATCTTGAGTTATCTCTCATACCCATGGTGGTATTCATCCTTCAAGGTGGATCTACCGCTCTCTGAAGCTCTTTCTTCCATCATGGTGTCTCTGACCCTAGGAGCTTCAGATTCATGTGAATCTTGAATTGTCATCACTTGTTCTTCGAAACAAGTCTCATCCTTCTTTTCTTGTAGGAGGTTGTACAGGACCTTTCCTACAATTCAAATGCACCAATTGCATGGTTAGAACTATTTCGTAAAACATATGCATAACAACAAATTATTATGCATCATGCAACTGTTTAGCCAATACAACATTCATCCATATCTCACAGAAACTTTCTAGATGCCTTCCATCTCTACCATGACATCATTGAGATTGTGCACTAATCCAATATGTCAGCAAAGAGGTTTGATAAGTAGCAATGGAGAGTTGTATAGCACCATGAGCTACTTACCCATCACATGCATATTAGTAGTATACATTCATTAATGCAAACAATCTATCATGCATAACACATCAACTGAATATAATCAAATGTATAACAAAACAATATCATGAAATGGTGATTGAATACTTATCTTTTATTTGTTTCATGGGTAGACTCCATCTTGATTATTCTGCTTTATCATATTTTTCATTCATGAAATCATCATTTCTTATCCAAATGATAAGATGAATAAGAGGTTCTTCAAGAATTGAGTTCCTCATATTCCTCATCGCTAGAGGGATCTTCTTTGAATGGTGAGAGCTTGATCTTCCATTGCTCCCATCTTCTTCTTCTCTTCTTATGAGTTGAGCTGAAAGTAATTACTTCCTTCTGGCATACATTCTTCGCATGAATGAATCCCATGATCCTAGGAGGCCATTCAAGGTGGCTATCACCACTTCTGCATTCTTCACTTCTTCTTTTACTTCTTCAATTTGTTTCTTAGGGTCATCTTTTGATGTATGTTCTTTTCTTCAAATAGCTCGGTTAAGGAATCAAACATCTCTTTCGGTGTCTTTAGGGAAGGAACTTGTGGTACAAGTTGATCCATGACTGAATCAACAATGATCTTCTTGGCCTTGACCAAGTTCTTCTGGTGTAAGGCTTTGAGCCTCATCTCCCTCTAGAACTAGAGCCTCTCTACTCATGTAGGTGTCCAATTCATTTTCCTCAGAGAGATCAAATACTTCCATGCTTGGAAGTTGTCAACTTCACCAAGCTTATAATCAATCTGATGTGATAGATCACTTTGAAATGAGAACCTCAAATGCAAATAGCAAAAGATTAGATCTTACCGATTTGAGGTGTCCGTCTTGCTTCGTGAGCTGGCTGATCTAGGGTTTGTCAGAGAAACCCTAAATTTAAAAACTTGGAATATTTTAGATATGATTGGATAGAAAGACAGATATCTTCAAATGGAGATGTCCAGTGTACTCCTTTTCTGAAAACAGTGGAGGGAAGATCCCGGAACAGGAAACCCTAGTTTTCCAATTTCTTCTATAGAAATGCCTGTCACTGTTTCTGTGATATCTCTGAAATTTCTCACTGAGGTAACCTCACATGTCCCTAATCCAAAACCATAGCTTTCATCAGAATTTGTTTCACCAATTTGGATTTATGATCCTTTTACCAAGGTGACCTGTTACAAGACTGTTCAGAACAGCGAAGTTGTACGGACTGCCATGTGTCACTGTTTCATCTTCTGGTGCTGAAATTCGGACCACAGAAATTAAAGTATGTTCTCATTCTGGATCATCTTCATAAATTCCATTTAGACTTTGGTATCCCAATCTATATCAATTCTCCCTAGGTGTACTATTTAGGGATGAATTCTGGAAGAGGATGGAACCCTAACTTGGAGGGATCATATCTCCCAGAACATAGCGAATCTGAGGCTGAATTTTGGATACAATGTACATTGTGATTTTATATTTGGCCTCTACAATTTTTAGCTCCTGATCCTTCTCCAATCTCTGAATATAGAAAAATTACTAAAACTTAGCAGTTTTAGTATTTAGGGTTTTTCTAGCTCAGGGTCAAACTAGGGTTTGACTTTCCTGGAGTTTCACCCAACAAAAAATCTTGATCCAGGTCTCTAAACTTCGATTTTGATGAGGAGAGAAATCCTATGCTGGGCTCACTAAAAAATTCCTCTTCTGCAAGAAGCCCTAATTTCCCACACCGAAAACTGAAAATGCTCGAAATCGAATTCTACTTCGACAGAAAGATGCGCCCTTCAATGGAGAGTCAACCTAGCCTTCTTTTGCTAATTGATTGTGGAGAGAGAACCAAAAAGTAATAATCCCTAGCTTTTGTAGCTTCACATTGTCTTCTTTCAGGGTGGCTCTGATACCATGTTAAATTTTCATATGCTAAGCTAAGACATTAGTATTTCATTTCATTTTTCATAACAAAAGCATATAAACAAGATCACTGAAAGATAGACAAGCACAACCATACAAAAGGAACACAAATATTTATCTTGGGAAAACCCTAAAGGGAAAAACCCAGCAAAAGCTTCCTCAATATATATGCCCCCAAAAGATAAAAGGTAAAACCAATAAAGAGATCAAAGCCTGATCCTCCCCCTTCTCCAGCTACTCTTCTCTTCTCCACTAATGTGCTATACACGTGAGAGTGTGTGCTTCAAATGAAGAGCGCTACACCTCTATTTATATTCATCTGTTCACTTAAGTTAACTCATCTGGCATGTAGGCTCGAGTTAAATCATGTAGGCTCGAGTTACACATGTAGGCTCAAGTAACCACACTCGGGTGCTAAAGACCCACCTTTACAATTAGAGGGGGCTACCTCATGACTCTTATTAGTTCTTCTGATTAGGAGCATCGGGGTACAAAGTAATACAAGTGGTTCTCCCGATAGGACCATCGAGGACCACAAAAAATACATATAGAATATTCTTCGAAGTTACAATATTTCAACAATACTCCCATGCGTCAGCACTATTAACATGCACCAAGTAGGTGGCTTGGATAGAGGAGATTGAAGAGCTTCTCCCTTTCCGCTAGTTGCAAGTAGAAGAGATTAATGGAGGAGATAGGTATTACTGTTCACGAACGGTTAGGTGATGCAATAATGATGGAGGCTCCACTGAGGATCCCCAAGCGAGGTACGATTCAGGGTGGTGGCCAGACTGGGGTTATTATGATCCATAACAGAGACCCTAATTCAATCATGGCAGTTATCCTTTTTAACTAGGACAGGATAGCTAGGGCCGACGCATATGTTCTAGACGAAGTGCAGGCCTATTGGTTATGTGTAATTAGGAAAACGACAAAA
Organism: Pseudotsuga menziesii; assembly: GCA_001517045.1. Lineage (NCBI taxonomy): Eukaryota > Viridiplantae > Streptophyta > Pinopsida > Pinales > Pinaceae > Pseudotsuga > Pseudotsuga menziesii. Next base: position 27,414 of record LPNX010856478.1, read on the forward strand.
GGTGGCGGAGAATTTGTCAGAGCAAAGAATAAGGCTGAGCTTAAGGAGATGGCTCCGACTCGTGGAAGCGGGGGTGGGAGTGGCAGCAGGGGTAAAGGAGAAGAATCCAGTGGCAAGGGTAAGAAGGCAGTGACCCGGGCTCAATTGCAGGCTTAGGTTGCTGTGGAGGCATTTAAGGATCGCGTCCTGCTTATCTCAAGGCTTTCCATGGAAAACATGGAGAAGGCCCTCTAGGAGCAGGTCAAAGCAAAACCAATAGAGGAAGGTCGAGAGGAGGTGGATGGGTGGGTCTCCGACCCCGACTCTACGGCAGGGAGAGCGTCGGCTCATGACCACCTAGTGATGATCTATTGGGTTCTCATGAACCTTGTCTCTCAGGCGAACATCAAATCCGTGGCCATAATTGGGGAACAACTTGAGGCGATGCTAGCTAAAAGGGAGGGAGAGGAGGAACCTGTTAGATCTTGGAAGGAGCATAATGCGAACTGCAGCAAAATCCTTAGCAAAGTAGAAGCCCTCAGTGCAGACTTCCGCCTCATGCACAGGAAGGTAGACCAGATTGCATCGTTCCTGGGGATTGCGCTGTATCACTCGGGCATGGAGTAGCACGCGTCGGGCGGGTCAGGAAGATACACAAGAGGGAGGACCGCAAGTGCCCCTCCTGTGGGGAGCGCTGCGGAGGCAATCCAGCAAGCGGGAGGATGCGGATTGTCAGAGACCCGGGCTCACGTCGTCACGATGCTGCCTTAAGGTGTGGGGTGGTCTTTTCTGTTTTTGTTGTCTGCTATCCAGAGGATGCAATGCCAGCCCTTTAGTTGCTATAGTGGTTTGTCAGCATGGTTTTTTTAGTTCTTATATGCTATTTTATGTTGCAAGCATACCGAAAGCTAGTCTCTGTTAATAAGTCTGGGAATGAGATCTCCATAGAGGGAAGTCTCCTGGCTCATGGGTGGGGAAGATGGAAGATTTTGGAATGTAAATGGGAGGGGTGGTTTTGGGGGTGGGATGTTCAGGGCCTGCCTGTTTTTGATGATGTATCTGTTCTCCATTTTAAGCAGTAATACTTTTTATTTACAAAAAATAATAATAATAAAATGTTTACGCCAATAAGCGTATATACGTTAGAATTTTGGGGTGGAATACCATCTATGTTTTTTTATCTACTGACGAGAATGAGACAAGTGTACTGTCCAGATTGATTCTATCGTACTCGTCCAAGATTAAACGAGAATGAGACAAGTGGACTATCTAGATTGATTATATGAGTGTCGTCCAAAATTAATAATTAATAATTTCAAAAAAGTAAAAAATAATTTAATTAACATGTGATAAGTAGAGTTAGTGATATTTGTAAAAATTAAAATTAATCTTGAACTATTCCATTATTAGATACAACTACTAGCTTAACTCCATCGATTATTAGATACAACTATTAGCTTAACACAAATGTGTCTAGAACTATTAGCTTAACTTCAACTCTAATCAAAGTTGTATTGGATAACTATTAGCTTAACTATTATATGCAACTATTATGTTAACTCCAATGATTTTACAACTATTAGCTTAACTACAACTCTAATTACTTACAGCTTAGTCCATGTGCATTTTGCATCTAGGAGTCTAGCTAATGTGCAGTCATGTAAGAGTCGAACTCCAAATAAAATAGTTCGAACTCTTAATAAATTCCTCTGAACTAGTGTGATAACTGCACTTAGAGGCATGGTATTGTGCAACTCATGTGACACTCGAACTCCACCTACCAATTGGGATTCCACTTAATGTGCATAAGGCTTACTCGAACTCCATTTGGAAGCTAGAAGTCACGATAACTCATAGCTCTTTTATTAACTACAATAGATTTATATTAGCTTAACTATTAGATACAACTATTATCTTAACTCCAATGATTCTACAACTATTAGCTTAACTTCAACTCTAATTACTTACGGCTTAGTCCTACTGCATTTTGCATCTAGGAGTCTAGCTAATGTGCAGTCATGTAAGAGTCGAACTCGTAATAAAATAGTTCAAACTCCTAATAAATTCCTCTGAACTCATGTGATAACTACAGTTAGTAGCATGGTATTGTGCAACTCATGTGACACTCGAACTCCACCTACCAACTGGGAGTTTAGTTAATAAGCATAAGGATTAGTCAGGATAACTCAGTGCTCTTTTATTAACCTCAATAGATTTTTATTAACTTTTAAATTAACTATTAATCATTTCGAACTCCTTATAAACAATTATAAAAAATAAAAAATAGCTCATGTGATAAGTGAACTTAATGGCATGGTAATGTGTAGTCCATGTGACAATTGAACTCCATCTAGCAGCTCGAAGTCAAGTTAATTAGTCAAACTGCATTTTACAGTTGGGAGTTGAAGTCAAGTGCAGTTCGTGTGATAGTATAATTCCTAATAAAATCCTCTGAACTCCTAATAAATTCCTCTTAACTCATGTGATAACTACGCTTAATGGCATGGTAATATGCAGCTGATGTGACACTCGAACTCCACCTACCAATTGGGAGTCTAGTTAATGTGCATAAGGCTTAGTCCAACTCCATTTGGAAGCTAGAAGTCAGGATAACTCGAAACTCTTTTATTAACTACAATAGATTTATATTAACTTTTAAATTAACTATTAAATACAACTATTAGCTTAACTCCAACATGATGATACAACTATGAGCTTAACAACCACAAGCTAAGTGGTTTTTATGTTAGATTAACTATTAGATACAAGTAATTGACACATTCTTTAGGAAAAAAAATTATAACTATTATGTCAAGTCCAATGATGATACAACTTTAACTTCTTCTTTTTTAACAGAAACTGAGAAATTTTTTGATTGATTAAAAAAGGCTATTGCCCAGCCAGGCGTACAAAGAGGAATTCGGAAACAGAAGGCTGATGACCTCTATTAGAGCAGTCCGCCTTCTTAACAGTGCTTTGAGAGGTGAATCCCAAGTTTTTCTGATGCTATTTCGAGAAAATGACTGCTTGCAGGAGTAGACTTTCACGAATTGTGAGCAAAGAAGAATACAGAAACAAAACATTAAACAGGCGAAGAGGAGTGCCCCTTAATGAAAGGATCCAATTTCTTCTGGGAGCCCGCGCTGATGTTTGAGGCTGCTTCCTTTTCTCTTCGTTCTTTATTTGTTTTTCGCCCTCTGGTGAGGGGAGGAGAAGGGGTTGAAAAGTCTTCGGAGTCGGAGGTTCCCTCTAGCGAAGGGATTAAGAATGTCGGTCCTGCCTGAGATGGAGTCTCGGTAATCAAAACGCTGGGATCTTTTTTTGAACCTGGGGAAGCCGGTTTTGGAGAAACTTGTTTAGCTACCACCGAGGAGCCAATGGGGCCAGAGTTTCCCTGACCCTGGACAGGTGCAACTTCAGGTTCTTGTGCTTCATCTTCTTGAAGAACTGCAAAACTATTTTTGTTTTCCGGCCGTGAAACCTCTGCAGGAGGATTTTGCTGAGACGCTTGAGGCTCCTTTCGCCGGGGAGGACGGCGGCGATTAGAAACTGTCTGGAACTCTGTATTGTTGGAAGCTAGGGGATTTGCTGGTTTCTGTGGTTCTACAAGCTTGGGGAAGCTTTTAGCGAAGTGGTTGTATACATGACAGAAGTTGCATTTAAAGGAGATCTGCTCGTAATCCAGTTCTTGAATGTGGCTCCAATCTCCTAAAGTGAGCTTTAGGGCCTCTGGAAGCCCTTTCTCTAGATTCACCTTTACGCAAATACGGGCACATCTGTACTGACCCCCTTTTGGTTCTGCAGTATCTAGATAGCTTCCTAGCTTATTACCAATGTCAATCAAAGTACTTTTCCCCCAAAGACGAAGAGGAAGGTTAGGGAGTCTTACCCAGATTGGAGCGGCAGTGATCTCTGCTTCTGGGTTGAACCCCAAAGACCAAGGGGCTAAGAACAGACCTCTCAAGCCCATGAAGAAAGGGCCCAAATGGAAGACAATATCTCTTTCTTCTTTATTTGAGAACAGGAATACAAAAAACCCTCGATCGGCTGCAAAGAGAGAGACCTGACCTTGCAGCAGAGGGTTCCAATGTTCTGCAATCCATATCTCCACCGCCTTAGGGCTGGGCCACAACCCTGTGAACTTGCCAATGAGGGCTTGCTCAGAGAGGGTGAGAGCTTTCTGGCATGGATCCGAAGGAGAGAGCTCTAGAGAAGGGATCTCGTCCATCTTTTTCATGAACTTGGAAGAAGAATGAGAGGCTGTCTGAGGAGCGGCAGCTTGAACAAGGGCCTTGAAGGCGGCGAGCTGGGCATGAGAGCCCATTTCCTGAGAGAACTCCACGCTGAAGAAAACCTGAAGAAAACGAAAGCAAAAACCCACGCTGAAAAATAAAAAACGGCAGCAAACCCCGCGCTGAGGACGAACCGGAGCTGAGGACGAGGATGATACAACTTTAACTTAACTTCAACTCCAATCACAAATTTTAATTGAACTGCAATGGTTGATATATTAACTTTTAAATTAACTATTAGATACAATTATTAGTTTAAATCCAATTATTCTAGAACTATTAGCTTAACTTTAACTCTAATCGCAATTGTATTGGATAACTATTAGATTAACTATTAGGTTAACTCTAATCATGATACAACTATTAAACTAACTTCACTTGTGATATATTACTCTCAGCGTATTCCAAACATATTAGTCTTATTAATATGCTTGTTGCTAGTTATAAGTCTTAAGGTCGAAATATGTTAACCATATTTGTGGTGGATGCAATCAAAACCAAAGTTATCAGCCATATTCGTGTGCCTGGAATGCTGCCCATTCTCAGGTTATAATGAGAATTATATTTGGTGCAACGATTACAAGTTCTCAAAATATTTTAAACCCGAAAATCGGGAAGATAGAGGCTTTTTTTTTGTCTTAACTATGGAGCAGATCAGTTCGATCAAAACGATTTAAAGAATAGAATGACCACTTAATAGTGCAATTAATAATTTTTAATTTCTTTTCTGCATCTGGTTGCGTCTGGTATCATCTTTTTCTACATTATTTGACTATTATTTGTATTCAAGCCACCCTTTTGTAATTATTGCCGGGCGATTTTGACCGCGGGATGCCATTCCTGTCTTTTTTCTTTGCATAAAGAGCAGTAGCATGCACTCTCATAAGACAGATAGGTACGGGACTTCGAGGAAAGATTTAGAACACATATATATGCTCTGAAGATAAATTCATTTGATCAGAGGACGATATGGCGAGCAACAGCATTTTGAAAATTGGAGGAACATGATCCATTGGTTAGTATATCGCCAAAGCCAGCATTGCTAATGGCCATCCTACATTTTTTCTTGTCAGAAACTTCACGGCTTCTATTCCTCAGAAAGCTCAGCTCCTGGAATCTTTCAAGGCCTGAGGAATAACCCTAATCCATGTAATCTCATCGAATCTCATCTCTGTTATGTGCAAACTCTTTCTCACCCTACTTATTAATCTTGTTATCATTGCCAAAATTTTGTTCCGATGTTCGATTTCATAATAAAATTTCAACTTCCTACAGGGTCTCTGGACAATTATGGCAGCCTGGTACCGGTAATTGAGTTGGTGGATGTAGTGATCTACGCATTAGGCGCATCGCAGGTAGCATATCAGTTCAACATCATCAACGCTATCTTGAAGATGCCACTGATGTTACTGCAAATCAACCCAAGCTCGTTCTGCAAACCTTTTTAGCTAAAATTCTTACATATATTGGCGAATTACATATATTGTTCGCCAAATAAAAAGACTTATCCTTGAAAAATCCATTAGTATTCTCCCTGTTGGAAGATGTATGAGCAACAAATACATTTTAATCGAACTGATCTTCTTCTCCATAGTTAAGACAAAAAAAAACCTCTGTCTTCCCGATTTTCGGGTTTAAAACATTTTGAGAATTTGTAATCGTTGCACCAAATATAATTCTCATTAAAATCCTGAGAATGGGCAACATTCCAGGCAAACGAATATGGCTGATCACTTCGGTAGTGATTGCATCGGCCACAAATATCGTTAGCATATTTCGACCTTAAGACTTCATGATCAACTCTGTATTCGGACATTGAAGCTATAATTACCGATCTTAAAGAGTACCTCCGCATTTCAAATTTTGAAATTCAAAATTCAGAAAATAGTAAACCAGTGAAGCCGTGGTACAACTGGTGGATGGGACATCGGAGGTGGATGAATGACATGCACATGCTGATGGACATACAAAGTTGTGGAGAACAATATTAAACATGCAGCAGAGTAATAAATGCTCTGGTTGCAGCATTGTGAACCCTTGGATCCAGATCCAAGGGTTCACAATGCTGCAACCAGAGCATTTATTACTCTGCTGCATGTAAAATATTTTTAACCCAAAGTTATCGCCGTTTCCGAAGAGCCTCCCATTGAGCACCCTCCTGACGATTTCGTCCAGATGGCGAAATCGTCACACATCTAGACGACTATGTTTGCAAATCACAATAACTTTTTCTATTTAAGAAGTATTCAAGGGTTTTTAAGATATTTTTGGGTAAATTTGCAAATCACAATAACTTTTTATATTTAAGGAGTATTCAAGGGTTTTTAAGATATTTTTGGGTAAGTTTGCAAATCACAATAACTTTTTATATTTAAGGAGTATTCAAAAGTTTTTAAGATATTTTCATTAATAATTAGATATATTTGGGCAAGTTTCAAAAATAAAAAACTATAAGGGATTAGAAAAAAGGAATATGTAAATTTACTATGGACCTATTGTTATATATATATAAAGGGATTAGAAAAAGGGAATATGTAAATTTATTATCGACCTATTGTTTTTAGGAAGAAGCAACACCTCTTTCCACAACGATTCTTTTACTTATTTATTCCCTTTGTATATATGGTTAATGGACACATCATAAAGTTTGCAATGTATAAATTCTTATTTGAATTTTCTTCAATATTCAATTAACAACCACTTTAGAGTTTTCATAGAACTACACAAGTATAAGCCATGTTTAAAGTAAATAATAAGTTTTACGACCCTAAGATTTGCAAAGTTGTTTATGCCTCATCGAAGAGAAACTTTAAGGGTGTAAAATACAATATAAAAAAATGTGAAGAATGCCACCTATACTTGGAATCAAGGAGTTTAATTCGGATGCTCCATCAAAGAATGCCCAAAGCTTAGTTTTGTTAATGACTGGATTAAGCTCAGCGCAAGATGAGGGCATAAATTGGTGGGTTGACCTTTGAATCCATTGACAACATTTATGTTATGAATTATTACTTCCAGTGGAGATGAATGTTTATCCTCAAATAAAGTTGAATTGCTTGCAAGCCAAATTGCCCTAGCTACCATTAAGGGGAGTGCTCGATATGCCTTTTTTCTAGTCATGTCACAATATTGTTCGAGTCTATCCTCTACACAAAACCCAAATCACATCCTAATCATCCTAGTGAGGCTCAGGATCTCATCATATACCATGTAAGTGAAGGAACATGTCAAAACCAAATGAAAATTCATGTCACCATTAGAATGATAAAGGTTGTATTTACCAAAACCCGCAATTTTTTTTTTTTAAATATATCCTATGTAAAGATTCTATTATGAAGAAGAATCCACATGAAAATACAAGTTTTGAAAGACATTAAAACCACCTCGAATCACCTTCCACCACCAATATTTAGCTCAATTCCCTTGAAAAAGAATAACTCTTTATAACCTATTTTGAAAGTGTAATCACCATGAAAATGCTTACACCATGGAAGAGCACCGTCTTCATCCTTGATATGAAGTTAGATAGACATTAACTTTGAGAGAGTTGTTCCAAATGATTTTGTCCTTCCCAAAGAATTCCAATTTATCATTGGCGTGCTAGGCTTGAGACCAAATGGTTGAGTTAAGGTCATCTAAAACTTAAGATAAGGTGTAATAGCTACTATCCGCTAAATGTCGAATCATGTAATCAATAAAATGATAATCCTATGAGAAACACATCCATGTGTCAAGACCAATGACCAATTTGGACCATAGTCCGTTTCCCACATGCCAACAAATTCAATCCCAAACAAAAGGAAGTGCATCTAGCACGACCTTCCAAAAACAACCATACATGTTCATTATAAGGTTTTTTTCTCCACTAAAAAGTTGGCATGAATGTATTTCTTGGAAACCACCTTGGACTATAGGCCATATCCCTTTAATAGCCTCCACATGCTTTTTAACTACACGTGCTTTTGTAAATAGATAAATGTTCTTTACTCGTTGTCCACCTTGGGATGGGTAGAACTAATTTGTTCCATTTCAACAATGGAACGCCATTTTTGTAACTATAATCAATAGCCAAAATATTCGTTGAGCCTCGTGTACCACTTTGACAAGAACCAATTGTTATTGTTATATATGGGATAAACATCAATTGTATCAATGATTTAGTTGAGTTTTTACCTTTTAAATGAGCCAATTTTAGCATATGCAACTAAAATTTGAGGGGTGAAATTTATTTATGAGTTATTTTTCAACATTTTTAAAAAAGATTTGTGAAATTGTGGTTTTTTTTCAAAAATGATTTGTTCAAATTTCCTAAAACTATATAAAATATTTAAAAATTGGAATATTTAAAAAAAAACCACATAAATGGATACATTTAAGATTTAGTAAGATTCATTAAGGTTTTTATATTTTGAGAAAAATATGAATCCTTAAAATTTTCCATAAGTCTTAATTTCTATAATAATTTCTTTTTAAAGAAACCCCAAAAATATTTTACCTCAACTTCAAATTCAGTATTAACTTAAAAAAATTATATATAAGCCTGATCCATAATTTTTTTTATCTTTTTTATTTCCATAGAAAAAAAATAGGAGAACATTGTCCAACAAAAAGAATTGGGTTAAAGAGCATGAGTTAACACTTTTAATACATGCCAAATCTATGGGTAGTTTATTTGTTTATGGTTTACCTTTTATATGTGCCGATGTACAAAATAAACATAAAAAAAATTATGAAAATAAATAGTAATGGGTTGCTTATTTGTTTATTTTTATGCTAAAGGCGTTAAACAATGGAGACATGGTTTCAGGAGATTCCTTAACACTCTGTCTAATGGCGTTGCAGCACGTATCCGGTTGATTGGCGAGTGGTGGTTGGACAGTTGTCCTATATCTTTGGATAGTTGTTTTGTTAACTCCGGTAAATGCATTGGCTTATTACCTTAGTTTGGTGCTCGAGGGTTCGTCCTACGCGTGTTTGGGAAGTTGGACATGTGTTTGGCGTGGTTTGAGAGGGATTGTTGTTAAGTGGGTTTTGTGTTTTGATAGGGTTCTATTAACTAGGTTTTGGATGCCTGCTTATTACCTATGTTTGTCTGTCCTGTGCGTGTTCGAGCAGTTGGACATGTGTATTCTGTCTTTTGACAAGGGCTTAGTTAATTGGGTGTTGGTGCAGTTGGGATTCATGTTTTAACATGGTTCTGTTAACTAGGTTTTGGATGCCTTCTTATTACCTATATTTGTTGATTGGGCTTCCGTTTTCAGGTGGGTCGACATTCTCTTCAAGATCCTCAATGTTTTTATGATGTAATTTTGCTTGTTAGAAGGGTTATTGTAATTTTTTTATTCTCTTATCTTTTCATGTTCAACATGGATTGATTTCTATGAGATATTTTGATTGGTTGTGTTGGATTATGAGAATAATTTAAGTGAGGGGGTTGGGTTTTGTGTGGAGTTTTTGATTTATTAGCAGCATAAGGACGAGTACAAAAACAACCCTAGAGGGTGCCAAGAGCTTTGTGAGAAGAGATCAGTTGCTAAAAAATATAGAGGGAGGCACAGAAGAGATGGGAAGAAGCCGACGTCTTTATAGATGAACCTCGCATTGAGACCCCAGCTGAAGGTGAAAAATCCATTGGAAACTTTCCATACCCTTACATCACCGACTATGGTAATGTCGATGGCTACGAAGTTGGCTCTAGCTATGGCGCTAGATCGAGCAATGGAAACAGAGAATATGTTGCTAACAATGGTTCCGATAGTGAAACTCCTTAACTTATATATATATATTGCTTTTCTATTGCTTGCTAGTGGAATCGGTAATAAACCTATGTTTCTTGGTGAATTATATTTAGTACCACAACTACTTAATTTGTGGCTAGTGAATATGGAAAGGTCACAAGTTAAGTGTCACTAAGAAGTTATTTTTTCTTGCCTTCTTTTAGTAAAATGGGTTATCCATTATTCTATGCCTGAGCTACCAATTATATATATATATATATATATGTTTTTAATAATTGTTTATTTTGAATTTGTAATCACTGCCATAGAATCAATCTGGATAGTACACTTGTTGCATAGTCATGCAATCTACAAAAAACATAGGTATTTATCCACCCCAAAATTTCAAATAAAATATAGGTACTTATACACCCCAAAATTTCAAATAACTAGCAAAACCACTGAACTTGTGGTTGATGAGAACCAATAGACCACAAGTTAAGTGCCACTAATGTTCTCACATCTGCCACTATTGAGTTGTTTGCAATGAACCTATCAATTATTTTTTATATTTTTTTTATAATTATTTATTTTGAAGTACTATCATAAAATTAATCTCAACAATACACTTGTCTCATCGTGTGCAATCCTAGAAAAGTATAGGCCATATTCCACAGCTAATTCTAAATTTCATCGTGTGCAATCCGTATAGGCCATATTCCATAGCGAATTCTAAATTCCAAGATCAGAATTCTTCATTTGGACGATGCTACTGCATTTGGAGGTATCATAAGTGATCTGGAAGAGAGCCTCTCCAGCGAGAATGCCAAGATTAATCGCTAAGTGTTGAGACCTCTGCAGTCCCGTTGAGACGCATTGTTACCAGCAACGAGAGCAAGGAGCCTCCTCCCACATTTTTTAGTGATGCCAATGTAATAGACGTTCAAATTGGGATATATACAACGCCTTCAACATTAAGAAGGATAATAATATGTGTATATTCAATTTGTATATACTTGGGTGGACGATATTTTGCTCTTGAACTTGCCTAACACCACCGAGACTTCACAGGGATCACGAGCTAGTGGATTCAACAGACACTTACATGAGGTGAAGGTAGTCATACATATGTTACTGCCCCCATGACCCTCCTCAATATCACCATTGATTCTTCCATCTCCCACGGCCACCGGATCACCAATCTCAATTATGTTCCCGATCTATTCTGGAATAAGAAGAATTTCCTCCGTGGTTTAACATTTGAGGCCCTAGAAGGTTGTTGTGGATCGACCAATGTGTTGGTCACTATTTGATTCTGCTGGATGCATGAGTGAGTTGAGTGTCAAAATTCTAAAAGTATTTTGGATGTATCAACGAATGCCTTGATTGACGAAGTCCTACTAGTATATGGTTCTGATAGTTAATAGCTACCTTGTATCGACGGACGAAGCTGGGCCTTGACTGTATCAAATATTTAATAATATCGATCATCGTCTGAGTAACCTTGACCGAATAAAAGAGTATTGATCAACTAGTGCAATATTAATCTACCTTTCATTGATGGTCTCTCCCCGTGGCATCTACTTCAATCGACTGGCAATGGACTTGACAATAATCAATGGAATTGCTTATTGTCATTGACTCGTTATTTGTTGCTTGAATGCGAAAGGATAATCGACAGAATTGGTTCCCTCAATGTTGGCATGGTAAAATTGGTTTGATTATTCCATTGTTCGATTGACTATCGACTAGGGTTTGTTGAAACTGTCAATAGATGATAAAATATAAAGACATTGATAATGCTCAATTGAGTATTGTCGAAGGGAATCCTCTCTCGAATTTGCTGACCCGTCGTTTGATTGGTGTTTATGATTTTTTTTTCCATCTAACTACCTTACCTCATTTCTAACAGATCGACTGATTGGAAGAAAGTCACTAGTTTATCAACCTGGTGATCCAAGATATGATTTAGGCGATTGTGATCACTACAGTCATAACATGATAACCTAATAGATAGCGCTTCATTGTAAAATGTTCGGTGCAACATGAACCGTCGACTTTCCTCAGATCGACCATAATGATCAATTTAAAAGTTGCGCCCAACTTTTGGTGATTTACCTTGGGCCACAAATTTACTTAGACTTAAAAGTCAATGCAATCAAATGTATTGATATGTGCACTGGATATGTGCCTAGTTTGCACTCGTTTAATAACTGGACTTGAAGTTCTTTTCCTATATTCTCCTGATCGAATACTTAGCATGAAGATACTTTGGTTGATTTCCCATTAACCTGACACATGTTCAATCTGTTGTTGGTACATTCGTGATTGATTTCCCATTAACTTGACACATGTTCAATCTGTTGTTGGTACATTAGTGAGTACCTTAAAAAGGTTCATTTAAGAATTGTTGATTGTGGAGTCTCTTTGGAGATTGAAAATCAAGCATGCACCTTGAGCAATATGGTATGCGAGGACAATGGATATTTGGTTGAGAACCAATATGGGAAAAGGATCAAAGCTCTAAGATCAGATAATGGAGGAGAGTAAACTTCATCGGACTTTAGTGTAATGTCTTCATTTTTAATAATTGCATGGCATGACAATTCCATCAATCCTACTAGTTCCCTAGGTTGATGGATACATTTGGAATTTTAATAAGGGTGATAATAAATGATGTTAATACATTAGAATGGGATAAATATTTAGAAATGTAGTTTATTAAATAAATACAATAGAAAATTGAAGTGGCTATGGAGAATGGAGACATATGGAGACTATGGGGCCTACTCAAGCTAGAATTCCTATGTTAAATGGCATCCTCCTCTTGCAATCTCGAATCTATGGGAAGCATTTAATGTTTTTGGATGGATTATAAGGTTAATATACTTGTCCATATAATTCATAGGTCTAATTTGAGATGAATTGTAACTTACATGGGGAGAGGAAGAGCCAAATGAGAGTTTCATGGAGACGTGGCTAGATTCCCCTTACATTTGTGACATATATGACACTAATGATGGAGATTTGATGACAATTATGACACAAGTCAGATCTGAAGGCCGACATCTGACATATATGACATGTCAGGTCGAAATATACCATCCAAGAGAGCTATCATGTGAGTTTTTGAATCTCAATGGGCTCCTACTCAAATTTGGGGGAAGGTGGAAGGCTAGGAAAGAGGGGACACATGTCAATTCATGAGCCCACACCCTAATTCAAATTGGATTGAGTTTATGGATGGATTGGGAACCTTAGAAGACTAATGATGTTTATAAATTACAGGAATCAACCAAGAGAATGGCTTTTTTCATTTGTGAAATTTCTTGTTTTGAAGAGAAAGAGGTAGTGGATGACTAGTTGATTCCTTTGACAATTTCGAGGGTGAAATATTCCCATCCTAGTTGGTATTGGGAGAGGCCACTCGGGTATTTACACAATATTTAAAGCAGCTTCAATGGATTCTTAGTTATAGGCTCAATCTACAGCATCTTTTGGAAACATCAAAGTTCAGCTTGTTCCTCCTTTCATTTCAATTTATCTCACCATATTTTAGCTCCATGGAGTGAGGCACACTTGGTGAGCTATTCATCTATTTGAGGGAGCTTCTCTTACTCTAGTATTTTGTATTATGATGTAAATGCTCTTTTCTTTAAGTTCAAAAATATATTATGTCTACATGCCAATAAATCTCATGTATTATTGCTCAATAATGAAGAAACAGTGCCATTTCCCCACTACCTTGTTGTAAACTCTTGTAATCTTGATGAATTCGAATGGATGTGTAAACTATTGATGATTTATGAATGAATGGACTATAATTAAACCATATTATGGGTTTCATATTCAGTAACTGATAAATTTTTTCCATTGTGTTGAATTGCATAACCATTGGAGCAAACTACACCTCATTTCTCCAAGGGTCCAAAACTAGTTTTTTATAGATCTGATTGAAAGAAGTGATAATAGCCATGGGAGGTCGATTGGTTATGCATATGAGTCTATGATAATGTGTTATATACATCCCATGATTCAATTTTAGAATTCAAGTGGTTTTCTGCACATTTGGGAAACCATTTCTACCACTTACCCGGGGGGGATTTGAGCCCAAAATTACCAATAAAATCCTCTATCTTGTTCAGAATTTAGTACAGACTTGCAGAAGTGTTTGGAGGGACATAATACATAATTGAACATAATAATTAAGTTATTATATCATTCATACACCTCCTCTGAATATTTGGAAGCAATTGGGCTGATTTGGAGACTAAGACACTAAAACTAGTCAAGAGCCAAAATTGTGAAAATTTTGGAAAATTGGGCATTTTGGTAAAATTTTAAAAAACGGTCATTACATTCAGTAACATTTGCAAGGAATAAGAGATCAAGAGGGAACCAAAAAAGCAGTAACATTAGAGGAAATTTCAACTCAAAATGGGCCTTTTAACTTTTATTCAAATTCCATGTCATCATGTGTTAGCCAATGAAATTGATTTAAATTTGAAATACCGTATAGGTCTTAAACACTTTTTTAATATAAATTTGGGAATAGGTATCATAAAAAAAACTACTTTTTTTGTTTGTATTTTTGACATATCTCCCCGTGTTTTTACTCAAATTTCGATCGGGAGAGCTCATTGGATGTGGAATTAAATTCCGCATCCAATGATTACCCACTCGACATACTTTTGATGGACCCCTCTACCCCAAAAACAAGAAATACCTGAAAAAATGGAATGATGACATCATCATTTCATTTTTTCAGGTATTTCTTGTTTTTGGGGTAGCGGGGTCCGTAAAAAATATGCCGAGTGGGTACTCATTGGATGCAGAATTTAATTTCGCATCCAACGAGCTCTCCCGATCGAAATTTGAGTAAAAACACGGGGAGATATGTCAAAAATACAAACAAAAAAGTAGTTTTTTTCTTTTCTTCCTCCAAAATTAATAAATATTATTTTATTGTTTTAACTATTATTTTATTAGTTCATTTTAGGAGGCCCATTTTGAGTTGAAATTTCCTCTAATGAAGATAAGTATTTTTACCATCATTTAAGTTATTCCTTAAATTTCTTTATGCATTTTCATGAGAGATTGATATTGCATGTCAATATATTTGATTGAACTTCATGATTATGTAATGTTGTTAACTATTTGACTGGAATTTGAATTATAGGAAAGATAATATGCTATTATTTATACGCGAAGGACAAGTGATGGATGGGAAGTTATCTAGGTTACAAATCTCCTTGATATTCAGTGTTTGAGAAGGAGCATAATGCTCAGAAGCGAGAGGCTCTCAAATCAGATCCCAAATCAAATAACATGATGCATTCCATGACATAGGAAGAAATTACAATAGATGTGATGATTGTTCAGCAGTATAGTAGATATACATCAATCTAGTACATTCAGTCATATGTGGTCCCATAACCCATAGGTCCCAAGATTTAGCATGTGCAAATGTTGAGAAAGTCGAGTGTCTAGATGCAAAGAGAGATAACCTTTGAGATGGAGATGTGGATCCTGGTCTATATGTAGTTTATATATTAATTAGATATGGTATGATGGACTGTTATTTTATGGCCACACCATTGGTGTCAGATGTGGAGTATTTGAAAGACTCTGCTTCCTGACTCAAATTTGGTAGATTCACTGTGTTTAGGCAATTGAGAGGATCCTTAATATTTTTGGTTGTCACCAAGACATATATTTGCATTATAGTGAGGATTTGTTCTTATTTTATATGTGAGATATAGTGTTCATAACATAGTTTAGATTGGCATCAGGGATGACACCTTGTATAAGTTGATGAATTAGTCAGTGAGAATCTCTAGAGAGTATGATGCAAATCCAGAGGAAGGATGAAGGGGCATCCTATGAACAAGAGGCTCATCTCGAAAGACCCACTCGATCAGAGATGATATAGATGGATGAGCTATAGTGTACTATAATTTTGTGGATGGGAAGAACACCTCCCAATGTTGCTTCAATTTAAGGTCTGACATGATTTCCTAATATAGCAGGAAGCAAACCTCAATGGCACTTAGTACATCATAGGATGAGTACATTGGAGTGAATATAGCATCTTGGGAAGTAGTATGAATTCAGAATATTCTTGCTATATTGTTTGGTTAGATGCTAGAGCTACCCTTGATTCACTGTGAAAACACAAGTTGTAGGAAGCTTTCAATGAATTGATTATCTCATGACAAATCAAAGCATGTGGATACCAAGTAACACTACATCAAAGATGTGATACAAAGGGGATAAATCCAACTCCATTATACTTTGACAGATGATAATATTGCAGACATTCTCACCAAGTCTCTTACTAGGGTGAAGTTTATGTACTTCTGAGACAAGCTTGAAATGATGGAGAATGTCTCCATCGTTGAGAGGGACTTTTCAACATCAATGATATATTCTTCTTGGATTAAGAATGGTGGAACTCTCAATATAAGGGAGAGTTCCCTCTTGTGGACATGTCGATGGACTGATATGATGTACATGGGTGTGCTCCTCATTGAGATGAGTTACCATGAGATGCATGGGTGTACTCCTTGCAGATTTGAATTACCATGAGATGCATGAGATGCATGGGAACACTCCTCACTGAGTTGAGTTAGCATGTGTTAAATGTTGACTCCTCGATGGACTGGGTGGAGTTGTCGACTTCTCAACAGACTGAGTTGAGTTGATATAGTGTGCTCCTCAACAGACTGAGTTGATCATGACACTTCTCAATGGACTAAGTTGTGTAGTTTCATGATCCTCCTCAATGGACTGAATTGAGTTGATCTCTTATGCTCTTCAAAGGACTGGGTTGAGCCACAGGGGATTCACTTGTTGACCAATATCCTATCACGTTAGTTCATATTGTGGATTTTAAAATTATCAAAAATTGAACCAATATATTGTAGGTATTGGGGGGGGATAAGGGGTTTAGGGTGGGGGTGGGTAGGGTGGTTTATAAGGATTGAGGTATAAAAAGGGGTGGGGAGGAGGTTTTAAGTATTGGGAGGGGGTTTCAACAAAAAGAGTTTGGGTCAATATCTCTGGAAATTAAGGGTATTCTTTAATATCCCACGATCGCACGTGCTATGTGAGAGGTTCACTAAGTGAAGTCCCTATGGGTTGAGCGTGAAACCTCTCGATCATACTGATTAACGGATGTATAAATGCTAGAAATATAGGCTTATATCTCCTTCCTTTTCTAACGAGCTAGTAAACTCCATTATCAAATCAATGAAAAGTTTAATTAACAATTATCCAAAGCTAGATATCTAATTTCTTCAAGGATTTGAGCTAATGTGAGGAGAGAAAATACCTCTCGTAGCATGTAATTTGGGAAATCATTTTGGAGAAGCCCTTTGCTTTCTACTCTTCAATGTTAGTTTCTCTTCAAGCTTTCCATTATTCCTGCAAATACATAGACAATGTGTTCTCTCCATTCTACTAACAACAAATCTTATGGTATTCAAAGAAAATTAGTTTTAACATTGTATTGATGGCTAAACACAAGTATTTGGGGAACAATTGAATCCTTTAATATTACTTAAAATAAATAATGAAATATTACAACCTTATCAATGAGTTTCTCCTTCCCCCTTTGTTCTAGGTTGCTTCCTTCACTTCCCAATCCTTTCATCACCAAAAAAAATTTGAGCAAAATAACCTCCCATTGTTCCTTGTGTGTTCCTTCCACATAAGTTTTCTTTTTAATCCTTCCTTCTTAATCTTCGCCCCAAATGCCTCTTATATAGATTTAGAATTTAGGTGATGTGCGTAAACTTTTCAATGTGGTATTGGAATCCCAATTTATTTTCCTCAATTTCCTCATAATTTCCTTCTTTTGCATAGTTAGGGATTTTGTATGAATAATGGAGAATTTAATGCACAAAACACATATGTCATGTGTTTTCCAACAACTTTCAATTTGTGGAGACTCAAACTTAGCTTTTGATAGGAAATTCAATCACTAAAGTTACCCCTTATGGGATACATGGGTCTTCATTCACATCTTCCATTTCAAAAAGTAGTGGTTGGATTAAGATAATATGTCTCTTTTAGTCTTTCATCTCTATTTTCATGTTGCGGTGAACATTGACCTACATTATTGAGGATTTCAAATTGTGTGTTAACATTACTAGTCTTCAGAAATCACTCTTTCACATTTTCTACTAAACTAGATCTAAACATGTCCATGACTCTCTCTAGAAATGTTGTATTCCTCGTCATTACAGAAAAGAACTAAAAATTTCGTCGAATTTCAACTTTGCATGCTCTTACTATGGCCAAAACAAGTTTTTAACTCTAAACACTTTTATCTTTATTATTTCAAATTTTTTGTATGCTTACGTGATAGGATGTTTATGTGGTATGACACGTGTTGGTATAGGTGTCCACCTGGATCCCACATGTCCTCTATGAAGGGGTATCCAATGTCATTGCAACATGTTTAAACATTGATCCTCTTGTGTTAAGCTGCAAGTACTTCATCCCCATGTGAATGGCAGGCTAATTTGTTGATCCAACTTGCTCAATGCAATCCTATCCATTCATGAAAATGACCCATGTGGGAGATATCGTTCAATATTTCTTGTATGAAAGGCTATGATAAACCCATCCTTTGGACCCGACTTAATATTAACTATCTGTGGTCATACCCCTTGTGTTAAGTCTCATGCACCTTCTCTTGCATGAATGGTTTCAATTTCCCAATCAAATATGATTGAAAAATCTCATTCATTCAATCCAGGGTACATGTTATCCTCTAATCAAATTTACTAGAAAACAATGGTGTAGATCTATCAACCATACGTGTTTAATCAATATCACTCATTCATAGTGTTATCCCTCTTGTTAGACCATGTTCACCTTTTTATGCACAAATGATCAAGATTTGTTGATCTCATGGGATTAATTTAACCATGGTCATTCATGGCATGGATGCTACTATTATACCCATTCAAGTCCATTTTCATAAATAATTTAGATCTGCATATCTAACTTGCGTGATTTAATATAGGTCATTCATAGAGAATTCCTCTTTGATAAGCTATGATCATGTTTTGTTGCACAAATGGCTTCACATATGTAAGAATATAACTTGCATTATTTAATCTGGTACATCCATAGATGACACCCCTCTTTCAAACTCCACTCATGTTGAATTGCACAAATGATGGGGATTGATACATCCATAGATGACACCCCTCTCCCAAACTCCACTCATGTTGAATTGCACAAATGATGGGGATTTAAAGATATGATTTTCTTGATCAAATATCAGTTGCTTGTGACAAGGGTCCCAATGTTAAGGCTTGAGCAATTCTTCCTTCTTTTGAATGAGTCAAAACTACAGATATGGATGAATAAGTCAATTTGATCCATCCATAACATAAATTGGTCTTATGTCTATGCTACGCGGATTCCACCCATGCAACTAACATTTTCTAGCATTGTCGCCATTACATCTCGTACACATTGATCCTATGCGACATACTCTCTATCCACATGGGATCTATGCAGCCAAAATGAATTTTTTTCAGAAATTTCATTTTTTCCATATACTCATATATTTTTAATTTATGAATGGGTGACTAACACAAAATTACACATGGCATTTATCCCAACAAGTAATTGTTTCATCCATTAATGGAATTGGACATATTCACAAAGTTTTAATAAATACATATATTTTTTTATTTATGAACAGGTGGTTAACATGAAATTAAACTTTACATTTCTCCCAATTGGTAATGTTTTCATCTATTAATAGAAGATGATATATTCACAAAATTTCAAGTTCTTACCCAATGTTTCTCAAGTCTTAATTTAAAATTTTATGAAATGATAATGAACTTCCAAGCCATCCCCTATGATGGTTTTTGAAAGGATTTCGAATGCATGGATTTTTTCATGGATATTTTGTTAAACAATTTTCTTGTAAACTCTAATTTTCACCTAACTTCCACAAAATAAACTCTGGAATTCAATAGTTTATTTATGATACCTTCCATATTTGGAACAACCATTAAAACAACTATTGGATCTTTTAAATACATACATGAATTAAGACAATGAAGGGCTCAACATGGTTTTTCTCCAAAACATTTCTCATGCACATTCCATCGAACACTTCTTGTGCAAACTTTAATTCTTTCCGTGATAGCTAATTTAGACCCATGGGTGTTCCCATGAATATGGGTAACACATTTTGGAAAGATGAGAGCATGAGCATGGTAAAAAAATGAGCTTGATAGAGCTCTTATTAATCCCTCAATCGAGCTTATAAAAGCTCAATTGAGGGCTCAAACAAGTGCTCGATTAAGCTATTTTAAAGCACTCAAATGAGAGTTAAGAAAAAACATGATCAATATTTAAATCTTGATCAAGGGTTTTATTAACTCTCGCTCAATCTCTTAAATCTTGTTCAAGTGTTTGCTTGGATAAAAATATTAAAACAAAACGTTGTGAAATATTTCTAGTCTATGGAATTTAAAATATAGATTGAGCTCTTGTATCAATTATAAAAATGAAAAAACAACAAACAATGTCAAGTATTTTATCACATATGTTGTATAGAAGCTTGACAGAGGATTCTTAAAGAGCATTTATAGATATATAGTAGAGTAATCAGTGTTTCTAGATCTGTGACTGAAATCATGAAAAATATGAAAAAGTGTCATTTGGTTCTTAATCCTTTCTTGTGATTAAGAATCAATAACAAAAGAAACATTGGCCCCATTTGTCATGATTTAAATCACATTTATAACACCAATAAATCTGCAACCCATATCTACACATAGAAAATATAGAGGTAGTGGTGGCTATGTTGTCGTTACCTAATTTTGTTTCAAGGTATGTACTAATATCCACAAGGAATGCACACTTTACTTGGTCCTTATTTGATAGGATTTGTTTTTCCACTACGACGAGGCGTAGCTTCCAAACTCGTGGACGCAGGGGTTAGATGCAACGATGGCCCCCCTCTTACAGTACACATATTGGCAAGGATGGAGGTATATTTTGAACATAGGAGACGGTGCTAGATGGGCACCAAAATTAGTTTTAATATCAAAGATTTCAATAGTTAGCTCGATGGAGCTAATATCTTGATGGAGCTAAATAGCTCAATGCAACTAATAGCTCGATCCAGGTATAGAGCTTGATCTAGATTTTGGATAAACAACACATAAACCCTCAATTGAGGTATTTAAAAAATGTGCCTAAAACCTTAATCGAGGATTTTAAAAACCTCTATCAAGCTAATAGGTCGATCAAGGGATTTAAAATCAATCTTTTAGCCCCCTTTTCTACATTACTAGCCTCTTGTCTAGGGCTAACCCATGTCCTAGGATGCACCTTAGGTAGCGGATTTCATACCAATGGATTCGTCAATGTGAGTTCTTATGATAATCCTTTTTTGTTTTGTTTTCAAACTTACATTTAAAAACCATATCCACAACTTTGAATCAACATAAAAAGTACACAACAACAAAATTTAGAAAATATATAAGCCCTTGATCAATGCATGCTCTTCAAAAGGGTATTTTTTGTTTTTCAATTTTTGTAACTAGTAAAAAAATGTTTACGTGCATAGATGTGTATGAAATGCAATTAATGGTTAATTTCAAAAATTAATACAAAATATAATTTTCCAACACAAGTTAAAAAAACAATATGTGTGCCTCTATGCATTTTGTGTAGATTATGTTCATTTATAGTTTTTCAAAAAGTATGCATCTATCAATAAATTTTTTACACACACATAAGTGACTTGTTAACTTTTCATAAAATTTACAAGAACAAACCTATCATTAAATGAAAATTTGGCATATTAAATAATAATATATTCTTTTAAATATAGGTGGAAAGAATATATAATTCCCTACAATTTTTTTTGTTACATGTCGGAATTTACAAGGCATATATGAGTTTTTAGGACTTTGATTTAATAAATGAGTAAAAAATCAAAATTTCACCATCACTTTTGGAAAAAAAAAGTGTTACCCATCTTTAAGGATTCACCCCCATGTAACCTCAGTTCTAAAACATGAGGCTCTATCAAACCACCATCTAACAATTTAAAACATAAATTATCTCCACACACATCTTTTACCCAATTTATAGGCATTTAATCAATAATTATCTCTTTACTCAAGATTTCCCAAAATATTTCTCTTATACATTGTGTCAAACAATTCATGTGCAACATGTAGCCTATTCATGTCCATTAATTTATAGCCCATGTTGTCCCAGTGCTACAACCTTAAGCCCTAATACTACTTTTTCAAGTACTGGGCCACCCCATCAATAGTTTCAAGATGAAGAGGTATTCCATTTACCACCATTAACTGAAATTTCTGCTTTGATGCTTCCTTCAAATTTCCATGGACTTCCTATGCAAATAATTTTTAATAATCAAAATATTCTTATAGTTCCCTTTTGTACTGATGGTTCTTGTGTTTCAGCAGTTTATGTCTGTGTTGTTGCCTCTTGAGTTTAGTCTATTAAATAAAATTCCCCATTCTAAAATCTGCAACCATTTCTATCATGAATGCATATATACAATGAGCATTAATTCCATGCACAAATTCACCTATACTACAAAATAAATATGATAAGAACATAGTAGAAATATAATCATTGCAATTCATGACACAGTTAGAAATTTATCTCTTAATGTCCTCCATCTAGCTATAGACAAAGGAAAATCCTCCTAGACAAGGACACTTCACCACACTTATTATCTCTATGGTAGAGGCTACCCCTAACTTGGGGCTATTAGTCCACAAGGGTGATGTTTCCCCATTTCCTCTACTCCGCCCAAACTCAATTATCTAGTGCCAAACCCAACGCCCTTTTTCCATATACCTGCATACACAAGGAATGGGAAAAACTTGGACACATAACCAGTGCTAAAGACACTCTATTACTATCCCAATCCCTAGCACTTCTCCCCCATCACCCTGCACAACACAAGGAATGTGTTTCCCTTCTTTGTAAAGAGTCCCTTGCACTATCCCAATTCCCTTCTAGTGCTCTAACATAGGCTAACCAAGGATTCTCCATGCTAAGAACATCTAGTTTCAAACCCCCTCTACAACCACCCCAACCCACTGGCACACCTCCCCCATCAAGATGCACAACACAAGGAATGGGATCCCATTCTGCATGTACTCCCTCAAGTTATCCCCATTCCATTCAAATTCTCCAACACATACTGGGAAAGGAATCTTTGTGATGGGCTCTAAGGACCTCGCCTCTAAGGCCAGGTTTCCTCTCCTAGGAACCATCCTGGAGGGAGAGAATCATAACCAACTTCACAACTTAATGCTAGAATACTAAAATGAATGAGCCTCTAACTCAATTCTCACATTATAAGTGCATGCTTATGACTTGCCACGTGGCACCCAATAGGAGGCCACTTCTTCCTCTTAATCCCATCTTAGGATAATAATAAAGTTAAGGCCAACTAATCCATTCTCATAAATAGGGCTATAGGGACCTTAGGATAAAATCACCTTTTAAAGTTTTGGAAGAGAGATAATGACTTAGGTTAATGAGTGAATAGGTTCATCTTCTCCTTAGACCTCCTTTAACTTCTCCCACTTGTGAAATCATAGTCCCCCATCTCTTATTTGTCCTTCTTCATTTGCATCCCTTAGGGATTTATATTAAATATCATTGTACGTCATTACAATACACATCTTAGACCATTTATATCTAGCTTCTAGCAATTTCATCTTTACAATAATAATTTCATCATGGGGTCGAAAACAAGGTGTTATAATCAAGCCTTGTAAAGATTATTTATCCTTAAGCATGTACAATTAAAAACTATATTTCTCTAAATTGGCAATGATATAGAAACCAATATCTGAATGGAGCAATATAGAGCTTGATATGCGCCCTTATCCATCAATTATTTTTTTATGACAATTTTCTTTGGAAAGCCACATAACATTTGATATTTTTCTTTCATCAATTGAATATTATGTATTGCATGCATTTTTGTTAAATTTTGTTGTGAATTCAAGAGAAGATCTACAATTGATTACTTTATGATTTCCAATAAAATGCATAACATAAGATTATTATGAAATTGGGTTTAACATAACATCATCAAACTTTAAAAAAAAACACACGTTGATTCAAATGAAGCTTAATGATCCAGCATCAAAGGGGAGGAAACGTGAAGCCTCTGGATCAAAGATGAACAAATGAGAGGACTCAATGATCACCAATGTCTTGTACTCAAACTTTCTCATCTTTCTATAATTGATGTTTTAGTTATTCATCTCTGGCTTTTCTAAAATTAGGAGAAATACATGCTTTCTTCAAAATCAAGTTAAAAATAAATCCAATATAGGCACCTAAGTCTATTGAGAACAACAAAATTATGACTCCAACCAAAGCCTTATCCAATAAAAATGAATGAGAATATTTCTATAAAAAAATTCACAAAACCCTCAAATGAAGGTGCCTAAATTTGTATATTTAGAGTACATACACTGCCATAAATAGGTACTATATCTTGCATGAAAGTTGAAAAATAAAACCCATATAAAAGATGGGGAAAAATCCATAAAGAAAGTTGCCTCAGTTTGATAACAATATCCTCCAACATAATATTGATACAATTGGTATGAATAGATAATACAAGGCCAAGGATTGAATTCCCAGATGCTCAAGTACACCAAAACTGGACAATGAAAAAAATACAAAACCCAACCTAGTTTCTTTAGTTCAAACTGAAAATAATCCATGAAAAAAAAAAACAAGTGCCTTCAATAAAGCACACTAGCTAAACTTCAAATGAAAATTCCAAATAAAACACCAAAGTTTGGCCTAAAATTACACATTCTATGTCCAATAAGAAAACAATGATTGCGGACTTAAAAGAGTCCCCAGCGCGACTTTCGGTCGATAGTGACCCGAAATTCCGCCATCATCGTTATCCCAGAGATCTGGACAATTACTGAAGCGCAATCGAAGGGCCGCGTCGAGTAGTGTACAGATTGATGGTTACGTTGACTCATTGGCCGCCATTACTACCGGATTGAGACACAAGTCATTGCTGTGATTGCGCTACAATAGACTATGCAAAGTTGATCAACTTTCTTAGGTCTCACGACTCAAACATTCCACCCTCTACGTTCACACAGCTCACACAGCTGTGTCAATCTATCTTCATGGAGCGATGTTCAGCTAAACGATAATGGTTCGATGTTCACACTGCAGCCATGTGAAGAGGTATAGTCAAGAAGCACTACAAAGATAAATATTGACGACGAGTTACCAATTGGACATGTCGGCGACAAAGAAAAACGAACGCAAATCAGCTTTTACAGTTAGGGCAGACCCACAAGCATGTGGGGGCGCACTAAGCAAAGAGTATAGCAAACAATTCATGGCACCAACCAAGAAATTTCGGCCTATAAATATGAAACCTGTCTCCTCTCCATCTCGATATAATCGATAATGGCAATCAGCGTGATGAATGTTCTGTGCATATATGTGCTTGCCTCCTTCAGTCCGTTTCTCTGTAACATTGAGGCGAGGGAGAGCAGATTCTTTAACAAAGAACCTGCCTACGACAACCCCAATGGCGGATCAAATACCGCAGGGTACGGAGAAGGCTACGTCACCAGCAACGAGCGTGGTGTGGGCGACGCTTTTGAAGCCAGTTCAGGCAATGGCTACGGTTCCTACCGAGGCCAGAAAAACGGTAATGGGTATGTATATGGCGACAGCGAGGCTTTCCGCGCCGGTTCTCGCAGCGGCGCTGGCTACGGAGAAGCCGGGACCGAGTACCCACGTTCGGGTTCCGGTAGAGGTGGCGAGTACTATTCAGGAAATGGGGTTGTGAACGACAACAGCGGATACGGTGGAGGCTCTGGCGACGAGAGTGGCTATCGTCAGTCGCCTCCCAATGCTTATACTCCGTACCCTCCTGGCTCTAATGGTGGCCATGGGCAAGCTGGTAAATTCGGCTCGGGCTACGGTGAGCACTCGGAAAGGAGCGGTGCCTACGGTTCAGGTTACAGTGGTGACAGCTATGTCACCGGCTCTGGTAATGGCAATGGATACGAAGCTGGCTCTCGCTATGGCGCTGGATCTGGCAATGACAACGGAGAATATGTAGCCAACAATGGTTATGATAAAGAAACTCCTTAAATTTTACGTACATCGTTTAACAATGTAGCATGACGAATGTAGCTCTCAGCGTTTATGAGAAAGAACTATATACGTGTCTGATTTTTGGAGAGATAGTAGAACACAAATCATACAAATCATAACTCAATGAGTTGCAGAATTTGTCCAAAAAAATTTGATATTTACGTTAATAGATGTTATTATTTGAGATTCATACCTTGAGTTGCAGAATTTGTCATCGATTATGATATTTATATCGATAATGATATTTACGTTGATAGATGTTATTATTTGGGATTTGGGGTGTACTATAGTACATGTTTTTATCATCATCTTGGTTGATTGATCATGCTGACGTTGAGAACAGATTTATCAAAGACGATCAAAGAAAGACTATTACATCCTTTCAACCTTCTAGTTTGTCAATTTATTACAAGTTTGTAAAACAAGTTAGTATGACCAATGATTGGGTTACAAAATTCACCAAGAATAAGAACTACCATGAGGTTTTAAAAGGATGGTGGGTAAGAACAAAAGCTTTCAAATCACATCAAAAGGGCAGATACTTAACTATTTACATCCAAGACTCAAGTATTAGACCAAGTATTAGGAGACAACTGTAATATCAAGATTGATTTTATGGTAATAGTTCAAAATTCAAAATAAACAATTATAAAAAAGGAATATAAAAACTAAAGATGTAGCTAAGCATGGATAACTCGCACTTAAACTTATTTAACTAAAAAAGAAAAAAATATATATATTTCCAAACTTCCTTCTATTCAATAACTATTTCTCAACTATATAATCTCTATCAACATGATCCATCCACAAAGTATATAAATATACTAATAATATATAATACAACTTCATTCCATCTTTTCACTATCATATTCTCTATCCTCTATTAATATGGTCTGTCTTCTTATCACTATTATGTCCTATTAAAATTCCTATTAACATGGTCTCTATTCTTAAATATCATTTGCTTTGTATATATCATTTTTTTTTCCACGGAAAAAAAAATCATAATTTTATATACAAAGTACAAAATTACATTTTTCAAATGATCCACTATCACAAAATGATAAGTGTCAATTTGCTCAATTCAACAGCACAAAAATGTTTATTACAAAAGATCATAATTGATTCTTCATCAAATTATATCAATCAAAGAAAAAATCCATACATACAGGTCAATACAGATAAACTACACGCTGCAAAAAAATATCATCAAAAATTCTGGGAAGAAATGAGACTGAGCTTCAAAATCATCATCATCCATATCTGCACAAATGTCATACTGTCCACACATATAAATCTGCAAAGTGTATCATCACCATCAAAGTCTGCATAAAATATCTATAACATCAAAGTCTGCATTCACCATCAAAGTATAAAATCACCAAAAATATACATAAAATATATCATCACCAACAAAGTCTGCAAAATGTATCATCGCCATCAAAGTTTGTACTGAAGCAGGAAAAACCATCCACTAATCAAAACATAGCAATATCATAAGTCAAAATCCTTCAAATCAAATCATCCATGTCTCTCTGTCCATATCAAAAAAGTAACCAGAATACAGAGCTGCCAGACCAATTCAGAAAATTTGATAGGTATCAATTCTCTTAGACCCAAGAAAATCAAATATATGCCAATATCCATTCTATACTTTCCCTCCAGCATTGGCTAATTCATGAGCAATAGCATTTATTTCTCTATAGATATGCTTGAATTCTGCCTGCACAAAACTGTCAGTTAATCTGATGACTTCTTGAAGTATCTGAGATAGTTGAAGATTGTGAATTCTGAATTTGCCTGTAACCCAGTTAATGACCAACAAGGAGTCTCCAAAAACCTAGATTTTAGAGATCTGATTACCCAAAGCCAATGAAAGAAGTAATTCCAATGCACAAAGCTCGGCAAGATTATTAGTACCTATACCCAAACCAAATTTAAAAGTAAAGTAATGATCATCCTTAAAGTATACCCCCAACATCACAAAGATGTGGATCACCCGCAACCAAACCATCAAAAAACTCCCAGGGATTAGATTTATCAATATTCTCCTCAGTAATGATTCTGCTCTTCAATACATCATTTTCGTTTGGGTAAGAATAAAGTAAACCCAAATTGAAGGAAGAAACTTGCACAGGAGAAGGAGTGGAATCATCAAAACAACTTTGGTTCCTAGCCTTCCAGATAAACCATGTTTCAATAATAGGTAATGATCTAATTTGTTTAACCTTGTCATTAAAACACCAGTTCTTCATACATGAAAGGATCGAGTCACCAAACCACAAGTTTTTAATTTTTAACTTAGACTCTATCTCCCTCCAAATAGATTTAGTAAAAGGACAATCAACTCCTAAATGATAGTTTGTTTTAGCTACCAATTTCCATAAGTAACAACAGCCTAGTCCCTCCCATCCCTTTTTGCTTAGTATATCCCATGTAAGAGCTTTTCCTGAAAATAAAAACCAACAAAATTTTTTTGACTTAAGGAGACACTTAAGTTTCCAAATCACCCTCCACCACCATGCAATTTCCAACTCATTCTTATCTAGAATAAATTGCAATTATCTATCTTTGGGAGAATACTTACCAGATTTAGACTGGTTCCATACAAGCACATCATCCTCATTTTTTAGTTTGATATGACTAGCTTTTAAGATGGCTAGATACCCATTCCAACAAGTAATATCCTGATCCTCTACTACACCAACTGTATCAGCACTAAGCCATCCCTGTTCCATCAGATATGACACTCATGGAGACCCAATATCTTCTAGAAAGTATATTCCTACAGAATGTAAAATATCAGTCAAATGAGAGGGTAAACTGTGTCGCCACTTGGAACCTACCCATGGAACATCAGCTCCATTCCCTACCTTCCACACAAGAAAATTACCAATACCTCTTTTCTTCTTTTCCTTGACTCTGATCCAGTCCAGTAATACTAGAGGCCTAATATATTTCTGGATGGCAATCTGAACCCATAGACCCGATCCATGGATAATGTTCCATACACTCTTAGCAGCAAGAGCCTTGGCAAATAGTGTAGGTACTTTCATCCCCCATCCCCCCAAAAATTCCGGGTTTGTCAGCACCTTCTAGGAGGTCCAAGGTAATCCAGAAGATGTTTCACAATTACCAGACCATAAAAATTTAAATTATAGCTTTTTTATTTTCTCAATAATACCCATTGGGATCCAAAAATGCATCCAATAAACCAGTAAAACTTCAAGAACAAATTTTATCAAAATAAGCTTACCACCCTTGGACAGCCACTTATAACTCCAATTCTTTATAAATAATCATTTTATATTTAACATTTAAGGGATTTATTACATAATCATTTGAACTAATATTTCATATCACTATCATGTCCTATTACTATGGTCTCTATTCTTAAATAACATTTGCTTCGTATATATCATTTTATATTTAACATTGTTGGTCATTCCAAAGTATTTCAAGGGATTTCTTGCGTAATCATTTGAACTAATATTTCATAAACTTTCTACTCCTTCCTTCATTGTTGGCCTGTGCTCTTTACTTTTACTCAATCCTTTGGAAAGGCCCTATGTTTTAATATTTAAAAGTCAAGGAAACAATATTTTAATATTAAAAAGCCAAATTTATATGAAATCACCTATGCCATATTATATTAACGAAAAAAACAATAAAACGATGGTTAAAAAATTAAACATTTTCAAAATTACCATTAAAATTGTTTTTTTTTTTAATTTAAAATAATGTAACATAAAATATTTATCAAATTAACATTAAATTTATTATTTAAAATATTAAAATTATTTATATTGATTCATTTTTTATATTAAAATTTAAAAAGTTTTATAATGCAAACATATTTAAATTTTTTATCATATTACACATATTTATAATTAAATTAATATTTAAATATTTAATAATCATATGTAAAAATTAAACCAAAGCATTTGATTAGCTCTAGGGTTTGCTCACACCGCTCTCGCTTAGGATTTCCTCTTGATGGCTGAAGGAGGAGTATCTGATCCTCCACCTTCCCCCCTCGCTGCCTCACGTCCCTCAGGAAATCGTGGACTTCAAGAAACTTGTTGCAACGCTAAGTAAGAAACAAGAGTCCTCCAGGAAGCAGAAGTTTGTCAAGACGCTTGCAAATATTCCTTCATTAGCTCTTCCCGTAGTTAGATTCTGCAGGACTTCCCTAAACCTCGCGGAAAAAGGACTGATTAGCAAGTTCATAGGCTTGTGGTCGTCTCCAAGGGAAATCGAATCCTGGGTCAAAAGGAATTGGAAACCCTTGACCAAGGAGGAGATAAGCAACTTCTTTGTTGGAAAATGTTTTTCTATATTTGTTTTTAAAAGTAAAGAAGATAAGGAACTCATCTTCAAAAATGGACCCTATTTCATCGGACCTCAAGGACTGTATTTCAATAAATGGACCCTTGATTTTGACCTGAACCAAGATGTCCCATCACCAATTCCGGTCTGGGTGAGATTTCCACATTCCCCCCTACACTATTGGGATCTAGAATCCTCAGAGGCTATAGGAAATACCCTCGGCAAGTTTATAGATGTAGCAGAAAGGTGAGGCCAATACTCATGTTCCTGGATCTGTGTAGAGGTGGATCTGAAAGTAGGCTTACCAGAGGCCATCAAAATCACAATAGTAGATTGGTCCCATATCCAAGAGCTCGATTATGAGCAACTCCCTTTCAAATGCAGACACTCCCATGAATATGGTCACTTTGTTAGGAACTGCAAAAAGAAGGAAGAAGAAACAACAAAGACAAGTAAAGAAGACCAATGGAAGACATTACAAAAGTCCATAGGGGGTAAAAACAACTGCAGAACTAAATGGAAAGGAGGACAATAAGGATCATCGGGGCCTTCCAAACTCCCTCCAATCCCAAATACCCAGTCTCCCCCAAGTCCCAAAAAGATTCTATAGCGACCTCCATAAGGGCCCTCGATTCCTTTTACCCTCTTGGATAATGTTGAAGAAGCTCAAGTAGGGAGAAAAACCCAGGAAGACCAGAAAGAGGGAGAAATGTCCAAGGAACTAGTTAGAAAAGACCCAGAAGATCCAATGTTAATACCAGAACCCTCACCTCTCTCACCCTCAAGTTCTCCTTCCAGAAGCCAGACCTCATCCCCTCTTATGCAAAAATGGACAAGAGACAACCACTTGAGGCAATCTCCACCTCATAATAGGAGCCATTTGAAAAATCATCTAAGCATCAAGGGAGGAAATCCAATCGGGAGCTAAGGGAAAAAGAAGCTAAAAAAACAAAAGATGAAAGGAAATCAATCCACTTTGTATGGCTCCTTCACCAAGAATCCTAGGAAATGTAGCAACAGAGGAGGATCATCCTCCCATACTCAGAGTAAATAATGAAGTTGGTCTCTTGGAAATGCAGAGTTCTAGGAAGTCCAAACAACGTGAAAGCGGTAAAATATTTGTTAAGAATGGACCCTACAGACATCCTCCTGCTCCAAGAGACCAAAATGGAAAAAGAAGATCTTCTTTATCTTAGCATCACATCATGGAAAAAACAAGCAAGATTTGTTGTTAGTTCTAGAGGAGGTTCAGGTGGCTTAGCCACTCTTTGGAATAAGAACGACTTTTGTCTTCTCAATTCATTCTCAACTCAGTATTGGATCTTCACGGAACTTCAACATCTTCCTTCCAAGGTTAGTATTTCTCTGTTCAATCTTTATGTACATGTTCACTGCATGGAAGAAAGAGAAGCTTGGAACACTCTAGTAGAATTTCTGGAGATTTATTCCCCTCCCAACATAATTCTTGACATGGACTTAAATCTGGTAATGAACCTAGTTGAAAAAAAAGGGGACCTCTTTGGGAGGGACTGTTTCAGAAACCAGCTTGAAGATCTCATTCTTCAATGGGATCTTATGGATATTAAACCTAAGAAAGGTTGTTACACTTGGACAAATAAAAGAGTGGGAGTGAATCATATAGCAGCCCAGTGGATCAGTTCTTAGTTCAAATATATCTTCTTTTGGAAGGGAAGCTTTCACAATCCCAAATTCTAGCTAACCTAGCTTCTGACCATAAACCCATCCTTCTCTCTCTTCAAAATGTAAAAAAATTATATCTTATCCCCTTTTGGTTCAACCCCCAATGGCTCTCTATTCCAGGATCCTATGAGACTGTAGAAAAAACATGGGGCCTCCCCCTTACTGGCTCCCCAGGTTTTGTCTGGGAACAAAAGATAAAAAACACCACGGCTGCTTTAAAGGATTGGGAGAAAACCAAATTCAACACTCCTACCACGACAAGGCAAGAAACGATTTACTCTCTCCTTTCAACCCAATTGGAAATGGAAAGCGAAATAGTGGAGTCCAATGATCTGGAATATGAAGCCAAACTTCAATCCAATACCTTCCAAGCTTTTCGCAAGGAAGAAGAGTATTGGAGAGGGATGGTACAAGATAATGTTGGTCACTTATGACACGTTCGTTGCAATGGACTTCTGGAAAAACAAAAATTTGAACGTCAAAAAGCAATATTAGAGGTACCTACACAACTTTTTGGAATATGGCATAAGAATATGAAATGTGTACAATCAGATTACCTTCCAGAATATATAACTTTTAT
>LPNX010856478.1:65205-83211 GCA_001517045.1 Pseudotsuga menziesii
TTTCGAGGGATTTGCAACCTCCTCATTGTGTAATTAGTCATTTTGTTCTCTTAATATTTAACTTGTAACTTAATGAGTGTAATTTATTCATATTATTCCCAAGACATCCAAACACCAACTTGTGTCTTACCTCACAACTAATGTGGCATATTACGTGCAATGTCATCTCGTCCGAAGGTGTTGGAAATGAAGAATATTTCACTCATCTTTGTTTGAATTCCAATACTTTTTGAACACAAAGGAAGTCATAATCTTATAGCTGTAATACCTGCAAACTTGAATCTCTTTACTTGACTCAAATAGAGTATAGAAATGTAACTTTGGTTCGAACATAAAGAGAAACCTTTTATCAGCGTTTATGTATCAATGCAAATAGTTACCATACTAACATATCTGTAATTTAGTT
Source organism: Pseudotsuga menziesii (assembly GCA_001517045.1). NCBI lineage: Eukaryota > Viridiplantae > Streptophyta > Pinopsida > Pinales > Pinaceae > Pseudotsuga > Pseudotsuga menziesii. Next base: position 65,612 of record LPNX010856478.1, read on the forward strand.
AATTATGTTGGAATGCGTCATGTTTCTTATATAATGGAACTAATACCTTATTTGTCGCTTCTTATTCAGGGGTTTACCTCATATTTTTGATAAAGAAACTTTTGGAGATGGGAAACTCACGTAACAGAGCAATAAAAACTAGAAGGAATATGCCCATTGAAAAGGAAAATGAGGTAAGAGAAAAGGCCAGGTTGGCAATGGAGAGAGTGAGACATGGTCCAGAAATTTCCACTGATACTACGACCAATCCTAATAGAGTTGATGACATAACAACCTATACTTCAGAATGACAGGTGAATCGGTTGTTTCTAATGGGCCCAACTCAAGTTCCAACATCAACACAGTCTCCAACCAACAATCCATCAATGATCCATGTTGAAGATCTTGAAGACATAGGTATATTGAGAGACATTGAGTATGAAGCGTTGGACCTAGGAGCAATGATTAATTTTCAATCTCTCCAAGAAGACCACAACCATGTCAAGCACACTCCCAATATGGACCAACATGTGAATGAAGCACCACAACAAAGAAGCCCTGGGATCCGTAGCTCATGTCCACCTTCCCTACCTCTATTGTCTACTACAAGAAAAAGGATTCCTAGGTGTATCCATGTGGATCAAAGTTGTCTGCCAGGCCTTGAAGGTATGTTTCCCAAATGCACTATCAATTGGCAATGTAGCAAATTAATGAAGGAATATTTTGAATCCAAAGGCAATACAGGTAAATGTCAATTATTACTATGTTTGTTAAAGTCAAATTGTTTAGTCGTTGTTAGGAGAATTTTGTGCATAAATATGGTTAGAATTTCAAAGGCTAGCAATCATATTGTTAGAAATCTCCAATCTACTTTTAATGTGATTGGGAAGACATCACATACTAAAGATCTTTGTGTGTCTCGTCGTGTGTTATCAGAATTAGTTGTAAGTAAGTCCACATGACAACATCGCCTCCTTTCACACACTTCTCATATACTTAAATTAAATAGAAAATTGTTTTGAAGTACTCTGTTATAAGAAAATCTGCAGACTCTAGGTGGAAAATATTGTCGGGCTTTTGTCGGCAGGTTGCCTTGTCAAGATATGAAGCTAATTAATGTTGTTAAGGACTTAATACAAGAGTTATGGCATGATCATACTAGACCTTCATCTAATTAAAGAGATGTGCTAAAGCTGAGAAAAGGTTCTACTGAACATGAACCCCATGTCAAACACTTCCTTGACACAACACAGACTGAACTCTATGAGATATTCAGGAATGAGCACACACAATTGAACCTGGGCCAAATGTTCTTTGAGAAATGTAAACCATGGTACATTCATATATGCATTGATCGAAATACATGCTGTTGTAGATACCATGTAGAATATGAATATTTTTATGACACGTATAAACATATATTTTGTGATTTGCATACTAACCTTGAGCAAGGTTGCAATGAATCCGTAATACCACCAAATACATCGAGATATTTTATCATCAGCATCATGTGTCTAAGGCATGAAGGAGAAAAATACTATGGAAAATCATGTCTATATGGGAATTGTTCCGAGTGCAGTGGGTTTTCTCTTTTGAACTTTTACATTCATGGAAGCGATGAGCATCAATTTGGCAATATGAGCATGGAGATGCAAAGCTTCAAGTACGTAACCTATCAATCAGACAGTGTGAAGGAAAGTAAAAATATTACATTGGTGAAGTCACATGTGCAAATGATTATTGCATGTTTTTCCTCTTACATGTTCAGTTTCTACATATACATTCTTTAAAGGTCACGCTCTAATATGACCCTTGTTTTCATGGAAACAGGTACGGGTATGGGATTTTTTGATGGAGTTCTACAAGAAAACTGAGCAGTATGTTCAACATGTGCATGTGATGCGATGGCAGGATGAGCAGTACAGAAAATGCAGGGACAATTTTCCCATTGGGACCATATTGTCAATTGTGGATTTTTCAGAAAACTACACCCTTTAGCCACAAAATAAAATTCAGAGTCAATACTACCATTCTGACCAAGTCAGCATCATGGTACATTTTACGTATAGGCATGGCCTTGAGAAAAACATTAACAACAGGATAATACCGAAGGAGACAAACTTTTACATAAGTGATGACAGATGCCATGATCTGCATTATGTTCAACACTGTTTTGAATTTTCTATGATCAATTAAAGGAGGGAGATATATAGATGGATCAAAATTGGATATGGTTAGATGGTTGTGCGAGCCAATTCAAAAATGCTCGAGTCTTCCAATGGATGATTCTATTACATAAGACTTATAATGTACCACATATATGGTACTAATTTAAGACAGGGAACGACAAAGGTGAGAATGACGGGGCCGGTGCATGCATCTAGGCCGCACTACAAAGGGAGGAGATGAGGTTTACCAGAAACCCCCATATCAAAGATGCAGAATCCATAGTTCAATGGTGCTATGCAACAATGTCATACCAAACTAAAGTGCAACATACATCAACAGGAGTAGGAAGGACAACCAAGAATTTTTTGCATGTGGTTGACATAAATCAATCACATTCCTATAGTTGTAGCACGGTACAAGGAACACGTGGAATTCATTTGGTTCGAAGCTCAAACAACCCCCTATTTGAAATATGGACACGGAAACTTGCTTGCTTTTGCATCCCTTGTAGCAGTGGTGAATGGGATGAATGTGAATGCATGGATTGGGATGATGTTTGGGATCATGTGTTACTTGCAGTAGACCCACGTGTATTCGGTGAAAAAACCCACTTAAAGGAGGGTCAGTCAGGGATTTCGACAGACTACGACCATATCTTAGATCTTGTAAAACCAGGACACATATATGCAGTTGGTACCCTGAAAGACAATGAATGGGGCATGGATTATTGGTTGGCACAATGCATTCGAGGTAAGAAAATCCTGAACGGATCATTGATTGATGATGAAGGAAATGAATTTCCTATTGGCTCAATGGTGGTTGAGGGTGAATATATTACACTAGATGGGAAATTAAGAAGAACTAGTGGGCATGTATTCGTGGATTATAGACCAAGTTCTATGTTCTATCACTTCACAAACTTGATTGTTGGCATGAACATCCATATATAGACAATTTCAACCAAGAACTCAACCAAGGTACATTACTTCTTGCCTCATTCAGAGCACGAGAGATTGATGGAGGAAATTAGCAATAGAGAGGATCCATATGACTATATTGAATGAGATTGGGTAATTGCGCTTACACTCCACTTGGGAGAAACCGTAGTTTTCAAAATGTGTCCTGGAGTCATGTCTAGGTCATGTGGAGTTGGGTGGGAGGCCATCCTGGCCATAGTCCAGTGCCATGATCCCAATGGAACCAATAGTTTGTCCATCAGATCCCCAGTCAACGTTATATGGTGAGTGGTGCAAGAGGCTTAAGCATGTGAGTAATAAAAATGTTGGTCAAAAGTGAGATATTATTGTAGCTAACTGAAACATTCTTATTTTTGTGGTCTTCCATTAGCCTTGTATTGCATCTTTTCAGGTTTAAAGTTTTTCCAAAATTGGAGGGAGGAAATATTGTTAGGAAACCAACATCATGTCCTTCACAAGTTTGCTAACTCCACACTTTATATTGTTCTCTACATGTCTTTCCTGGTAAACCAAAATCTTTGCAAATTTCTCTCCAATTTGTGTTGCATTCGGATACTAATCAAAAAATAATTGCTCTAATATTGTAAAATGGTATTTGACTTATGCATTATGCTTGCATCTCTAAATTTTAATTGCTATTTTAGTAAGTTTTTATCCTTCTTATATTTGAGTCAATAATTATAATTGACTGTGAAAATATAAGGTATAACACAGATAAAATTCAAAGAGTTGTTCATGTTGAAGAGATATAGTTTCTATCATACACCATAGATAAATACACCCATCTTAAGTCTTCTGGGACAACTCAAATTATGTCTTTCCAAGTAACATTTCTTCTATATTTTTTTGGAGAAATATAGTTCCTTGCTTGCTTGCATATTAAGTGTTCCAATAGGGACATAGGCGGCGGTAGAGATATGAGATAGTGTAATTCCTTCCACATCAATGGAAAACAAATCACATTCCAGAGATATTAGAGTTGGACTTGCTCACTATGGAGTATGACACCTGAGTAGTATGAAATTTTTTTGTTCCTTATGTCACATATAATCATCATGCCCAATATTTGTTGTGATGGACCCAAATCCTTCATTTAGAATTGACTTCCCATGTCCTTCTTCAACCTTTTAATGATGCTCTTACCATGCCCAACAATTACCCTATCATCCTGGACCAAGAGTGATCAAGTGTCCATGAACGCCATTTTCAAGCGACTTCCAACTCGACATAACTCGGCAACCGGAGGTCAAATCTGTTGGTCTCTTGGTCCATTAACTATAGTGGGCCCTCTCCACCTCATTTCATGGCCCATTAACTTCAATGTGCATCAGTTTCGTAAACTAGAGTTTTGCTCAGTTTCCTTCAAAGCAACTCTCGCATTGGTGGGTCAACTCTGCAAAACCCTCCACCATTCCAATCTTGGTAGTGTTCCATTATTGGCATTGGCCATACACACCCATCAGAGCCAACGACATGCAATCTTGCTACTTCGTTTGGTTTTTTGCTCCTGGACCGAGAGTGACCAAGTGTCCCTGAACGACATTTTCATACAACTTCCAACTCGACATGACTTGGCAACCGAAGGTCGGATCGATGAGATGTTGACTTCGTTGGTCTCCTGGCATGCCATTACCTCTAGTGGGCCCTCTCCACCATTTTTTCATGGACCAGTGACTTCAATGTGCATCGGTTTCATAAAATAGGGTTTTTCTCAGTTTCCTTTAATGCAACTCTTGCGTTGGTGGGTCAACTCTAAAAAACCCTCCACCGTGCTAGTAATGGTGGTGTTCCCATATTAGCATTGGACATACACACCTGTCAGAGCTGACAACATGAAATCTTGCTGATCCATTTGGTTTTTCACTCCCGGACCAAGAGTGACCAAGTGTCCTTGAATGGCATTTTCATGCAAATTCCAACTTGACATAACTCGGCAACCGAAGATCAGATTGACGAGCCGTTGAATCCGTTGGTCTACTAGCATGCCATTAGCTTTAGTGGGCCCTATCCACCACATTTGCATGGCCCAATGACTTCAATGTGCATCAGTTTCGTAAACTAGGGTTTTGCTCAGTTTCCTTCAATGCAACTCTCGCATTAGTGGGGAAACTCTGTAAAACCCTCCACCGTTCCAGTCTTGGTGGTGTTCCCATATCCCCATTGGCCTTACACACCTATCAAAGCCAACGACATGCAATCTTGTTTCTCCATTTGGTTTTCCACTCTCGGATCGAGAGTGACCAACTGTCCTTGAATGACATTTTCATGTGACTTCCAACTTGACACAACTCAACAACTGGAGGTCGGATCGATGAACCATTGAATTTGTTGGTCTCCTAGCATGCCATTACCTCTAGTGGGCCCTCTCCACCATGTTTTCATGGCCCAGTTACTTCAATGTGCATCGATTTTGTAAACTAGGGTTTTACTCAGTTTCCTTCAATGCAACTCTCGCATTGGTGACTCAACTCTACAAAACCCTCCACCATGCTAGTCTTGGTGGTGTTCCAATATCGAAATTGGCCATACACACCTATCGGAGCCAACAACATGCAATCTTGCTGCTCCATTTGGTTTTTCACTCTCGGACCGAGAGTGACCAAGTGTCCCTGAACGACATTTTCATGTGACTTCCAACTCGACATAAATCAGCAAACAGAGGTAGGATCGACAAGTTGTTGACTCCGTTGGTCTCCTGGAATGCCATTACCTCTAGTGGGCCCTGTCTTCCATGTTTTCATGGCCGAGTGACTTCAATGTGCATCAGTTTTGTAAACTAGGGTTTTGCTCAGATTCCTTCAATGCAACTCTCGCATTGGTAGGTCAACTCTACAAAAACCTCGACCATGCTAGTCTTGGTGGTGTTCTCATATCATAATTGGCCATACACACATTTTAGAGCCAACAGCATGCAATCTTGCTGCTTTGTTTGGTTTTTCACTCCCAGATCGAGAGTGACCAAGTGTCCTTGAATGACATTTTCATGTGACTTCCAATTCAACATAACTCGGCAACCAGAGGTCGGATCGATGAGCCATTGAATCCGTTGGTCTCCTGGAATTCCATTGTCTCTAGTGGGCCCTCTCCACCATGTTTGCATTGCCCAGTGACTTCAATGTGCATCGGTTTCATAAACCAGGGTTTTTCTCAGTTTCCTTCAATGCAACTCTCGCATTGGTGGGTCAACTCTGCAAAATCCTTCATTGTGCTAGTCTTGGTGGTGTTCCCATATTTCCATTGGCCATACACACCTTTCGGAGCCAACAACATGCAATCTTCCTGCTTCATTTGGTTTTTCACTCTCGGACCGAGAGTGACAAAGTGTCCCTGAACGACATTTTCATGCAACTTCCAACTCGACATAACTTGACAAATGGAGATCGGATAGACGAGCCATAGAATCCATTGGTCTCCTGGCATTCCATTACCTCTAGTGGGCCCTCTCCACCATGTTTGCATGGCCAAGTGACTTCAATGTGCATCGGTTTCATAAACTAGGGTTTTGCTCAGTTTCCCTCAATGCAACTCTCGCATTGGTGGGTCAACTATGCAAAACCCTCCACCGTGCCAGTATTGGTGGTGTTCCCATATCGGCATTAGCCATACACAAATGGTCGAAGCCAACATCATGCAATATTGCTACTCCTTTTGGTTTTTCGCTCCCGGACCAAAAGTGACCAAGTGTCCTTGAACGACATTTTCATGCGAATTCCAACTTGACATAACTCGGAAACCATAGGTCGGATCGATGAATTTTCAACTCCGTTGGTCTCTTGGCATGCCATTACCTCTATTGGGCCCTCTCCACCACATTTACATGGCTCGGTGACTTCATTGTGCATCAGTTTCGTAAACTAGGGTTTTGCTCAGTAGATTTATTGATGTTGTAATTTGTTGTAATAAGAGGTTTTGGATATGTTATATGCTTGGAAAGAGTGCCCTAAGGGATGTATCTTCATGGTGTTAATATACACTTGGAATAGGGTTTATTTTGTTGGGTTTCCTTGTGATATTAGGATGAAGATAAGTGAAATATTGGACCATAGTGACCACCTTCACACACATGTTGAGGAGAAGAAAATGAGCATAGTAACCACCTTGGCACACATACTGAGGATAAGCATTGGAGCATTGTAACCACCTATGACACATATGTAGAGGAGCATTGGGAACAAGAAGATGCGGTACACAACTAGAGGAGGAATGCATTACATGAGGAAACTTGGATATGCATGAGGACACTAGTGTTTATATATGTAAGTAAACCTTGGAGAAGGAGATATAATTCTAGAGGAATTGATGGTTGTCTTGCAGAATCTATAGCTCTTGTTGTGAAGGCAAAGGAGGTAGAATTAGGGTTCCAACCCTGTAGAAGATACAAAGAAAAGAGCTAATGTCTTTGGTGATATTGTAGTCGTGTTCTTGTGTGATACATGGAGGTTAGGGAAAGACCATGGAAAACTTAACTTGATAAGTCTTGAGCTTCTCTTGATTCCTTGCTTAGAAGAAGATTTTTTTAAGTTTAGTTGATTTTCCATGGAGGTCTTGGTTCTTGTGTTGATGCAATATTCAAATACCTAGGGTTTGAGGAATCATCCCAAGATAGACATGTTGACGTTGAAACTGGTGCTAGACTTACCTGAAATTCCATGTACTTCTATGATGAAAGATGATTAGGGTTTATAAACCCTAATGAGGAAAACAATTATAGTGTGGATAACTTAATGACAACAATGATAGTTTGGGGATAGCTTCGCTTATGGTTTCCAAATATATATACATACATATCATTTATATACATATACATAAGAACTGTTTCAGTTGTTCAAATATTGTGTACTTGGAGATTTGAATTTTAGCTTATATTATCTTTATGATTGGGTAGATTCTAGCATTGGTTATGCATGCTAATTTGAGATAATTTTGGGTTGAATTTGTTAAGTAAACTTTAATGGTGTTTATTTCATTAGATATCCTAAGTGAAAACCTTTGGATATGTCATCATGTACTTGTGTAGGCCATCAAGATGATGACTAAGGAAAATCTTCTGAAATAAAAGGAACTTGCTAGCCAAAATGACCTCCAAACCATGATTGTACACCCAAAGAGAACATGTCGCTACCAAAGGAAGGATCAATAGGGATGACAAGATAGGAAGTGAGTGGGTAAGATAGGAAGGCAAGGAAGTGACCTTAGGCTATGATAGGTGGGTAAGAAGACTATTAGGGCTGCCCTAAATAGGATATTACATGTCAGGGTTTCCTCATTGATTATAAATCCTAGGTTATGTATGCTAACCTTTAAACTTCAGTTAGGGTTAGGGTTTCCTCGTTGATTCTAAACCCTAGGTTATGCATGCTAACCCTTAAATCGTTAAAATTGCAACAAGTACAATAGATCGTTAAAATTGGAAGTGCTCAATAGATCGTTATAGAAGACACATATTTAAGAACTTGTTTCATTTTTTATTTGTCAAGGAAGAAAAAAAATTATGGGACATTTTCATTTCAATTATGCATGTGGTTGAAGCATGTTAGTGGTGTTGATGGGATGTTATCATCATATCATACAAAGTCAACCTCTTTTGCAACCGACATACATTGACATAGACCCCAATCAATCCACTTTTCATGAACATAGGACTGTCAAACTAAGAATGATTTCCAGCCAAGTCAAAATGATTATAAGAGTCCAAAACACTAATTTCCATCTTGCCAAAATGAGTGTACAATCCTAATTTTAGCATTATGACAGTCCTATATATCACTTTTTAGCTTGTCAAGACAAAGGTACAATTTTTTAAGTAAACATCAGTGATAAACAATTTTATAAGTGCCAAGTTTCCAAGCCAATGGGACTCTTAAACCAAATCAAATTTCCAGCCAAGTAAAATGTCTTATGAAAGTCCAAGATGTAATTTCCAGTCAAGTAGGAATGATAAGAAGTATATTCACTTGGATTTTGATGAAACAATGATTTGCAAGCAATTCAAGGCCTTTTCTAGTATTTTGCCAAGTTATGGATGTTTATATACCACTGTCAAATTTGTTTAAGTATGGCTGGCAATGATTGTTTATATACAGTCCCTTTAGGGTGTCATTGTGCCACTTTAAATTGGGTTATGGAAAATTTTGAGGCGAGGAGTTAGTGAGTGGGTAAGATAGGAAGACAAGGAAGTGACCTTAGGCTATGATAGGTGGGTAATAAGGCTATTAGGGATGCCCTAAATAGGATATTACAGTGAAGAAGTTAGGGTATCTTAGGATGAGTTAGTGGTGTTCTAGGGCTGTCCAAAATGGATATTATAGTCAGATATATAGGAAGAACCATGGGGGTCTAAGTAGTGTGGAAATGAAAGCAATAAGCCTTGATTTAGAGAGAGGGAAAGGTAGGAGTCTAGGGAAAGGGCTAGGATAGAATCATAATGGTTGAGGTGTGTCTTATGGCTACCTAATAGGTAGTATTACAGTCTAGTTTGATAGACATTTCTAGGGTTAGTAAAGGTTATAAAATGGAGTAGAAGGCCTATTGATATGGGCAAGGCAAGTCCAAAACACATGTAAGATAAAGATGAGCTATGTTTTACTTATTTCACTATGGTTTATAAAAGGAGTTTTCATCAAGCTCTGACCCTAGCTTATGTGAAGTAATCCATGCTTAAGCTTTGAAGTATTTCATTTGATTAGTCTATAAAGAATATGTTGGAATATGACTACAATCCTAGGCATGCTCATATACAAACAAAAAGGTACTTTATAAGAGGCCACAAGAGATGGTTAGGTAGGGTTGGTGTTAGGGTTTCCCTCCTAGGTTTAGGGTTTCATCATTGATTCTAAACCCTAGGTTATGCAAGCTAACCCCAAAACACCGTTTGGGTCAGGGTTTCCTCATTGATTATAAAGCCTAGGTTATGCATGCTAACCTTTAAACTTTAGTCAGGGTTAGGGTTTCCTCATTGATTCTAAACCCTAGGTTATGCATGTTAACCCTTAAATCATTAAAAATGAAACTAGTACAATAAATCGTTAAAATTGCGAGTGTTCAACAATAGCGTAACAAATATGTATGTATTCAATGAGAGTAAGCAATGTCAACTTTGTCTTCAAATGATATTTATTGCCAAATATATCAAAATCAATGTTTGCCAAGTAGATGTAACAAATGCAAGCCAAAAACAGTCATGTTTAATATGATTCTCAACTCATCAATACTATGAAATTTCCAATCAATCAAATGGTAAGAGAAGATCATTCCAATATCAATTTCTAGCTTGCAAAATGAGACAATAATTCCTATGTAAATACCAAAGGAAAACAAGTGCTTTCTATTGCAATTTGGACAATGAATAAGATTGTAGGTGTTCGTATGTTGGTTCAATATGAGTTAGGGTTCTATAGGAGTTAGAGTTTAATTATCATTGTTATTATACATGTTTATGCATTTGTGTATTTTTTGTTAACTAACCTACAGTGTTAAACTTTTTTATGCATTTTATTGTGAACATACAGACTTTATTGCTTCGTCAACAATAAGTATTGCAAGTGCATCAACTATAAACTACTATTGCAATCGACATAATGTATGCAAATCTGTAATAAAAGGAAAAGTAATATAAAGAAGTACAAAATGATATATTAATATACAAAAATTTCCAATCATATACAATAGTAGTGAAAAAGAGAACATCGTTCCCAATGTCTATACAATGGCAACTCGTGTCGTATACAAAATATGGCAACTCATGCCCTATACAAAATATGGAAACTCATGCCAAAATGCCACATCATGGCTAGTGTACATAGGAGGGTCTCTCAATACTCCTACCCACCCTCAGAGCTCCCAAGTGTACCTCCAAAATCGATCTTCCTCTTCTTCGAGCTAGAGGAAGCTCGATTCTTTTGGCCGCTTCGACCACCTCCCCTTGGGCTCTGAAATGACAATAATCAAATGTCAACTCCTACAAGCAATTATAAAAGTATAAAACACAATTTAAAAATTAAAATTACGTTTTCATATTTTAAATAGCTGACCTGAGATGAGACCGTAAGTGGTGAGCGGGCTACCCTCCTCCGCGATCCAAGTCTCTCGATAATGCCACCCTGGAACATTTAAACAGTAAGATAACTCATACAATTTTACTGCCTATGATAATTTTTGTTAATATTGCATGAGATATTCATAAACTAATCAATCCCACTGTGAACACAACAGGCTAGTTTTGGGGGCTGGTAGGTGGAGCAATCGATTGGTCCTCATGGGTGGTAAGTGGAGCAGTGGGTTGGATAACCTGCTCTGATGCTAGGGTGGATGTCATAGCAAAGGATATAGCCACATCATCATTGGCTACAACACTAGGGGGCATGGTGGGAGAGGGCGTGGACTGAAGTGGGAAAAGTGGTTATGTACGACGATAAATGCCAACTGGATGTAGAATGGAGTGGGCCACCCTAGAAGAGGAAACAAGGGTGGTGGGGTAATATGGGGGAGGGGGATGAGTTCTGGGATGGGGTGGAGGGATGGGTGAATGTGGATGGATGGTGTAATGTGGTCAAAGAAGGGAGGGTGAAAACATGGGAAACTTCAAGGGAGGGGGTGGATGGGTGGGGCAGGGGGGAGTGAGCAAAGGCCGTGATGAATATGGGGGAGCTGGACGGAAGTGTGGTGGTGGATGGGTAGGGAAGGGGGGGAGTGAGCGAAGGCTGTGATGAATAAGGGGGATCTATATGGAAGTGTGGTGGTGGATGGGAGGCAAGGGATGGATGGAATGGGGTGGGGAGGGATACAGGGAAAGGGACATGTATGCCAGGGGCTACACCTGCCATATATGGTGGGAAAAAGGTAGTCAGTGGAGAGATAGTGACACCAACGTGTCTATGTACTCTAACTTGCATACATATTCATGGCCTCATATATTAGTACATAAAAATATAACTATACAAATCTAAGCCATCAAAACTAAAATTAAATTTATACTTTATTACAAGATACCTGCTCACAAGGGGATCTGCTGATCCCAGGTGGGGATGGCTGGTCACTAAATCCTGCGGACACCTGTTCATTTGCACAAAAATATTTAGATTCAATAACTAAATATTAACTACATTGGACGACAATATTAACTACTAACATTAAATTTAATTACTGAAAGAAAAATACTTGTGTGTATGGTGCCGTGATGTCCTCAGCAGCTGCCATGGCTCCATCTAGGTTGAAGGAACCAACATCCTCCCACCAGAGTGTTGGATATTCATCATTGAATAGTTGTACATTAAAAAAAATCAAGTCATCAACATCTAATTCTAAGATAAATTTATTATAAATTATGAGATTGCATAACGTATAATCAATACTTGAACATTAAATAAAACAATAACTGACCTGGTGTAGGTAGCTCTCTATGGCTTGCTCCTGTGTGAGAACCCGGAATGGATGCCCACAATGAGAAAAATGATGTGGAACTGGTCCCGTTGAGCTGGATCTATCATCCTGGATACCACCTGTAGCTAATATCCCTAGCCCACCACCAATAGACCGTGCAGAAGTGTGTCTCTCGGGGTGGTCCTGCTCGCTCTATGAGGACATAGCCACAAATGTGGTATGATTGAGAAGGTGTCGTGTGGCACATCTAACGGACTCATGGATCTCATCTATCCCACTAGCTAACCCAGGGGGTTGAGGAAGCGGGTTTGGCTCTCACCTAGGTGCAGGAGGTCCTCTGAGTGGGTTTTGGTGGGCGTGAGGTCGATATTGGGATGAGCCAAAATAGACGCCTTGGAAATTGATGATGTTGAAGTAGTTCACATGGAACCCTAACACAAACTCAGCCCACAGTTTCCTGAGAAAATAATGTGGGACCTCGACATTGTTGCATGGAGGCTTGTCAACAACCATGAACCATCTCTTCCTCCAGTTTTTTCTCCATGGATGGTAATTACACCAATGCATGCAAACCCACCTCTTCCTCACATCTGGAGGTTGTCCTGTTCTCAGATCTGTAAATTTTCTCCATAGTTGGGATTTTGTCATATTCAAGTTTTTTATGTCCTCTTTGGATATACCAGTTCCATAATGCTCTCTCATTAGAGCCCTCTATTCACTCAAACTGGTAATCTCACTGTGGGAAATGTTGATAGATTCTATTATGTTTTATAGTGATGCAGCGAGGGAAACCCGAGAAGGTTCCCTGGTGTTCTTCAGTTCATCACTCAAAATTCCTAATCGGTTTAAATCCCCGTATAATTCATCTTCACGGTTTTCTTCAATTAATTCGTGGTTTTCTTGGTTTAATTCAAGGTTTTCTTCATTTAATTCGGGGTTTGGGTCCTCTAATTGGTTTGTTTCATTCCTTTCTTGGCATGTTTCATTGGTATTTGTCATTGTGTTTAGGTAATTTGTACCTGCAATATCGAATTTTGCCCATTTCAATTGATTTTCAAAAATTTTTAGTTTTGTATTTTATTTGAAAAACAATAAAAAAACATTGAAATAAACAAAAAAAATGCATTCCTACTCTATTTACCTTACTCCAACGTCATTTTAGGCAAGTTGGAAAATTTTGTTGGGCTCCTTGGGGTCATTTTCGTCTCCTTGGGGGGTCGTTAACGCTTCCTTGCACGCTCACAGGTGGGTAGAAGACAAAACAATTGTTCATTGTTTTGTTTTTTTTAACATAGGGATGCGCACGTGTCCCTATGTGCGATTGCACCAAACACGTGCACATCCACATACACGTGCACACATAGGCACCCAAGCACATCATTAGGGGCACGTGCGCACTCCTATTGTCCACGCTGGCAATCCGGCGTGGAGGTTCATCACTACCGAAGCGGAAGCATGTGCACGCATCCAAGAGACGCGTGTATGTTGTTGTTTTGATCCGCTCATGTGCTCCCATTGCATCATATTTAGGTAGCAGGTTCTTGCAGGCACCCAAGACTTAAATCCCACAACTCTTGGAAAAAATCTAGGGATAGAATCACAACCCTTTTTCATAGGCAGGAAAAGGATCATCAATCTTTCAATGATATTGACCAAATTCGATTAGAAAGTGGTGAAAAAACCAAGGGCCAGGATCAAATAAAAGAGGAAGCTCACAACCATTCTAAAATACCCTTCCTTGAGGAAGGAAAGGCCAATGAGGACACTACTTTGGAATTCTTTGGCAATGTCCCTTCTTTGATCCTTCCCTTAGAGAATGGGGATCTTCTTAATCCCTTCTTTGAAGCAAAAATTATCTCTATCATTTAGGGTATGGATCCAGACAAAGAACCTGGGTCGGATGGGCTTTCTTTTCATTTCTACAGGGCCTTCTGGAACATCATATAGAAATATCTATTACACATGATAATAAATTTCTAGAAAAAATCCAAAATTGATGGAGACACGAATTCAACTTTCCTTGCCTTAATTCCCACGGAAACTAATGCAGGTTCTTTGGCTCGATTCAGACTGATCTCTCTTTGTAATTTTTTTTACAAAATATGTTTCAAGCTGATGGCTAATCATCTAAAACCTCTACTCCACAAGTTATTCTCTCATAATCAAGGATTTTTTATCAAAGGGCAACAAATCCTATACAATGTCATCCTAGTCCAAGAAACGCTCCACTCCAACAAGTCACGAAATGAGAAAGGTATGATAATAAAAATTGACATGGCTAACGCTTTTGACATAGTCAAACATTCCTTTCTGTATAGGTTTATGGAAACATTCGGGTTCAACAGACCTTTTATCAGGAAAATAAAAGCTTGAATCGAGGGCCTGTGGATAGATTCTATGATTAATGGAAGGCCTTCTATTTTTTTCCAAGCTTCTTGAGGTATCCAACAAGGATTCCCTCTCTCCCATTTTCTTTGCATTTTAATGGATGACTCCTTGAGTAGGACATTGCAGGTGGAAAGTTTGGCTAGGAATATTCCAAGAATAAGAACAATCTAAGGGGTTCGTCCCTTAAATCACTCTCTATTTGCAAATGAATCTCTCTTCTTAGAAGGAGAATCCAGAAACATTGCAAAATATTTCAAGCTTGTCCTTCCCTCTTATTGCTTGGTCTCCAATGGGAAAATCAACTACAACAAAAGTTCCATGTATTGATGGAATGTGGAACAAGTATCACTCTCAAGAATCACAAGAATGCTATGAATGCAACAATTTGAAAAATGGGGAAGCTTCAAGTACCTAGGGCTCCCCATCTCAGCCAGTGTCTCAAAAGAAAACCATTGGCATGAAGTTGAAAATAAGATAAATGCTAAGATTAGGTCCTGGGTATTTTGATGGATGAATCATTTCGAGAAGCTTGTGCTCATAAATTCAGTCCTCTCCTCCCTTCATGTTTATCATTTGTTAGTCTTCTTGGCCCCAAAATCCTTTACAGATAAAATCTCTAAGTATTTGAAAGGATTTCTATGGAGAGGGGGAAAAGGGAACCAAAAAACAAGAGATGGAATATTGCAATGGGAAACAAGGTTCTTTGGAAATTTTGTCTAAAAAATGACACTGAGTTAGTCAAACTCTCCATAAAAATATCTTACAGGTCCTGGAAGCATATGTTTGGAGACCCATCCCCTTCCTAAAGGAACCCCCTTATGGAATCTGTGTAGACAAGGGATGGAATTCTTCCACCCTCACCTCTGTTGGATCCCAAGAAATGGGAAGAAGATTATTCTTTAGACAGATAGCATTCTTGACTATCCTCCTGTAAATAACATATCTAAGATTGACGAAATTTAGGAATGGGATCTAGATAAAAACCTCAATACCTTATTTGGCATCTCAAGTTGGTCTGCTGACGGAATTTGGGAAAATTGGAACATCCCTGATGTGCCTCTAATCCTTTCAGTTTCCAAGTCCTCCCTTCTCTTTCATCTTTCAAATTGTGCTCCAGTCTATATCTCTCTCCCTAATAAGAGATGATGGGGGAAGATAGGGGAATACACTACAACTCCAGGCTTTAATATTCTTCAAACATGCAAAGACCCCTCTTCTCAATAAAAGGTCTGGAAATTTTGTTGGATTCCCTTTAGTCTCCCCAAAGTTAAATTTTTATCCTATATCCTTGGGCACAACAAAATTCTAATGAGGGTGGGCGGGGGGGGGGGGGGGGATATTTTAAAAAGAGGCATCCTTGGCCCTCATCGATGTCCTCTTTGTTGCCACATCTTTGAATCCATTGATCACCTTTTTTTGGAATGCAACTTCTCATCTCAGGTTTCGACTCTCCTCCTCAAATATCTACATATCCTAGCTCCCACCTCCATCAATATACCTCAGCTCTTCATATTGTGGAAAAATAAATTCCCCTCCCCCTTGAGATACAAGCCAATTTGGAAACAAATTTGGCTGACTCTTCCTAACTTTTCCTACTGAAATCTCTCGTTAGCTAGGAATTTGGCTGACTTTGCTATATGGAGAAAAGAATGGAGAAAACATTGTATTTTTTATGGAGCTTCCATAGGTAACCCTGGGGTGATAGGTGTGGGATGGGTTCTCTTTTCCCCTAAAGGAAATATTGATCTCAATTACAGTTGGGGATTGGGGAGTAAATCCAATAATCAAGCAGAAGCCTTGTCTCTTCTAAAAGGCTGTCAGCTATCTCTTCTCTTGGGTTACACTGAAATCCTTATTTTTGGAGACTCCTTGATGCTTATTAACTCTATAATTCATGGACGCATCTCTCGAAATGTTAAATTAAATTCATATTTGGGAAGGATTCTGCTTCTTCTCCCCAAGTTTGTCTCATTCAAGCTCTTTCACATTCTAAGGAACTTGAAAGTAGAAGTAGACAAAGTTGCAAACAAAGGTGCCATCCTTCCTCTAAGATCGCTCAATTCCAAGGATTATGGATAGGAAATGCATCCAGTTCCGTAATCTTAGCTCCACCACACCTCTATCATTAAGTCCCATTCCTAGCACTCTTGGATGCTCTCCCCATTCCTTCATGTTGTTTTCAGGACCATGAGAAAATGCAATGAAATTTGGATTGGAGCTTTCGATCTCTTCGCCACCTCAAAAGAAAATTGGAAGTTATGACGCAACGCTAGGAAAATTGGTCCAAGAAAGAGGAGGCATTAGAGGAAATTTCAACTCAAAATGGGCCTCCTAAAGAAAATTAATTTTGGAGGAAGAAAAGAAAAAACTACTTTTTTGTTCGTATTTTCGACATATATCCCTGTGTTTTTACTCAAATTTCAATTGGTGGATCTGGCTGGATGCGGAATTNGCTGAGTGGGTACTCGTTGGATGCGGAATTTAATTCCGCATCCAACGAGCTCTACCGATCGAAATTTGAGTAAAAAAACAGGGAAATATGTCGAAAATACGAACAAAAAAAGTAGTTNCGAGTACCCACTCGGCATACTTTTGACGGGCCCCGCTACCCCAAAAACAAGAAATACCTGAAAAAACGTGATGATGATGTCATCATCACATTTTTTCAGGTATTTCTTGTTTTTGGGGTAGCGGGGCCCATCAAAAGTA
>LPNX010856478.1:87066-117261 GCA_001517045.1 Pseudotsuga menziesii
AAACACACTTGAATGAAAATTGTTATAAAAATGCATGTATAAATGTCTGCTACCAAATGCATCAATTTTTTTCTACTAGAGGAGATTTTACGGAGGTTCTTTCATGGCGTGTTTATCATTTTTACACACTAGCATCCCACTACTTAAAAAAAATATCACTCACCAGTGCGCGTATACATGTAACACGCTGATTTGGTTGTGTTTATCAAATGCACAGCAATGAATAATTGTGTATAATGCATCTATAAATATCTGCTACCAAATGTAGAGGATATTTTCTCTTGAGGGGTATTTGAAAGATTCTTTCATGGTTTGTTTATTGTTGTTGAGAATTGGTGCATTTAGTCTGTTTGAGCACATCGGTGCGTGTATATCTTAATAGATGCACCTCTCAAATATTTAATTGTTGGGTTTTGTGGGTCCACTTAAAACTATATATTCATCTCAAATTTTCTTTTAGTATTCAACCACAACAATTACAATATTTCATAGTATATATAGGTTTCTTAAACTCACCTTGTTATTACAAAATGGTTTCCAAATTATATTGGAAGTTAGATTGTAATATATTTCTTGAAAAAAAATTAGGATAGTAGAGACAAATATTGATTGTTGATTTGAATCAATTGCAGGGAGAAAAACTTGTAGTATCAAATGATTAAGTCTTCAGATTCCAATTCATTCCATCATGTTCAATGAGTTCTTCCTTTCCATCCCCACTAAGTTCAAGTTTTATTTATATTTTGACTATTTATTTGAATTTATGTTATTTATCCATATGAATATGAATATCAATTTGTTCTTTATCGTAGGACCCCGATTCAGGTTTGAGTTTGTATGCACAAGCCATTCCACCAATTTCAAAATGTCGTAAGATATTATTAGGAGCAAGATACCACAAGCGATTTGCAGATGAAAATGGGTAGTCTTTTTACCTTGAAAATTGTAACATTCCATCTTCAAGTTGGAATTTTGGTTCATCGACGATAATTCATCGTGAACTAGAACTCTTTTATGACACCCCAGTATTTTATGGTTGTTCAAAATCTCAAGGGTTGAAGGATAACCCTTGATGTGTCACACTCACCCATTACACTAATGATAGATTACCCAATTTTGACGGTCTAATACCCCTTATTGCAGTAAAAAAATCCAATAGGTGATATAGAAAGACACGCAAGAACACTTCCTTATGCTCTTTTTTGAAAACGCTGGAAGCCAAAACAACTATGTCTCATCCTAAATCGACGAACCCCTCTTCTTATGTTAATTCAAATGAAATTTATGGTGATCCAAAGTATGATTTGAAGGTCACCCAACCCATCTTTACTAAAATATCCAAAAAGTTGCATGAGTTTTTTTTCCGTGGAAAAAGGATCACAGTCCAAAATTGTATAATAAATTTTCCAAAAAGTTGCACGATTTGAGAGAAAAACCATCCAAGTACACACCGAGGTCCATCCAATTGTTGGAGGTTAGAGATGATTTCACCCTTCCTATGAATTTGCAAAGTTAATATCAAACTTCTTACAACCACACTTTGTATGGTGCTTGGTTGTCTTCTCTACTTGTGCCTGATGTTGGGACCAACTTCTCCTTTTGTGGTAATCATTTTATGATTGTGAAGTCTAATATTGATGTTGCAAATCTTGGGTTGTTTATCCTTTCACATGTACCTATTCCTCCCAAACAATCAGTGGCACTTATGCCATTTTTAGGTTCTATCTATTGTCGGTCTAATTACATGAATATTGTAAAATACAAGCATAGCATTTCCATGTATAGTATGTACATAAATGGTTATGTTTCTGGAAACTTTAACAGGAATAACCTATTATATATAGATGGTTGTTCATGTACTCATGGGAATATTGCAGGGTTCATAAATAGTTATAGGTGCTCTTTATTTTCTACAAATTGTTCATTTGAGGAATACTTCAATGACTAGGAGTTATTTATGAAAAAAGAAAGCGTCAAGATTTTTTTGTTGTACATGCAATACGTAGTTTGTATCTCGGTGATTATTTGTTCATAAACTACAACTTTTGTAGATCACCAACCATTCATTTGATACATATCGCATTGGGATTACCCTTAGACGTTCCCTTGGGGCATAAGACAAAAAAAATATTGATTAATTGTGTTTGTCAATTTGCAATGGGAGCCATGTTAATATATTTCTCAGTTTGAAATTATGTTTTATAATTTGTTAATTTAATGAATAAATTGAATTTGAAATGTTTTGCTCAATTTTAAATTTTTATATTTAATGTGGAATTGATGTTAATTTATCGCTCAATATGAACATTTGATTTATAAATTGTTTGCAGCTTATCATTTTGTATTGGAAATTATTCTTGTGCTTCTGTAATAGTTGTTGTGTATAATAATAGATCAAACCAATTGCAATGTGCTTACTAACATCATCAATGTAATGTTCAATATTTTTTAAACCAGCCTAGTTCTGATGATGAGAGACCTGCATACCATCTTCCGTTGCACTCCAGTACAATGTAAAATAGAGATAAGGATGGAAAAAGAGCGCAACTTGAAGAGGAAGCATACCAAGCATGGTTGAATCAACCACCTATTCAATTTCCATTGTGTCCATCCTCACCAATTAGGAATTCCTATAGTGATAGTAGTTCTTCACATGTTATCAATGGAGGCAATGAAGTAGACCTTGGTATGGATGAGTTATTATGACAAAGGAGTGACATGGATGTAATGTTGTTTCATACATTATAGGAAAATGAGCTAGGGGATGATGCTAGTATCACTGAATCCTTCTTCAAAAGCCTTAAATTATCAAATTCCACACCTCTCTTTGAACTTGCCCGGTCAAAGTCTACACAATTGGGACACCAATGTTACCGTACAACTTGAAAGCAAAGCATGGCATGTCTGACATGTGTTTCTTAGCGATGTTGAGGTAACTAAACATTAACTAAATTATATTTTGAGGAATATGGTTACACAACTATCACTCAAAATGGTCGATTTTATGAACGTTAAATGACATTGTACTTTTTTATTTCCCGCTAACTTTAGGTTGTTAAAAGATCAGGTACTTCTAAATGATAATGTGTTTATGGAAGTTGCAAAGAGACAAAGAAAATGCTGAAAATGTTGGTGTTGAGTACATATCATGTCATGCATGTCCCAATGATTGTATTCTATATAGAGGTGAATATGCAGACAAAGAGATATGTCCAAAATGTGGGCATGATGGGTACAAATAATTGAATAAAAAGGCTAAAGCATGTGGTCCTCCTCATACAATATTGTGACACATGCCTATATCCCAAGAATTTAAAGGCTCTTTATTTGCAAACAATTGGCTATGTTGCAAGGATGGCATGCATCACATCAAAGTGAGGAAGGATTATTGTGTATCCCAACTAATTCAATATCCATGAAGCATATAGAGGATAGTTGGCTCGATAAATTCAAGGATGAATTATGCAAACTTTGATTGAGCATAGCCATTGATGGTGTTAACCCATATTCTCAACCAACTAACACCTATACTATTTGGCATATAGTAGTGATCAATAACAATATCCCCCCATGGTTCTTCGTAAAGAATGAACATCTTTTGTTGGCTCTTATAGTCCTTAGTAGAATACAAGTGAAGAATATGGATGTTTACCTACAACCATTGATCAAAGAGTTTAAGGAAATATGGGAAGGGTTACAGGTATATGATGTATCGAGACCCATCCCATCAGAGAGGATTTTTACATTGTATGGCATATGTGTGTACACCACACATGATTATTCGGTTGGGAGTTTTCTTAGGTAAATATATTGTTTGATTTGTTTATATTCAAAGCAATATTTTTTGGGCATATTTAATTCGTTGTGACTATCTTGTTCAACACTGACTGCAATTGTATACCTACCTCTAAACAAAGATGATGGAAATTAGTGTTCACATATTCCCCTCCATTGTCTGCGTAGAGGATTCTGATATTTCTCCAGGACTAAGTCTCGACAAGTTTGAAGCCTTTGAGATGCTAAAAAATTTCATATACTTATTCCTGAGAAAATAGACCCAAGTGCATCGTAAGAATCATCAGTAAATGTAAGCATGTACCTTTCCTTACTAATCAATGAATGAGGAAAGGGTCCCATCATATCATTGTATATGAGCTCCAAAGGAGAGGAGGTTCTCCAATCCTTCTCTTCCTCAAACTTCTCTTGAGGATGTTTTCCAAGAATGCATCCATGAAAAGCTCCTTTGGAAAAGTGTATGTTGGGAAATCCTACAACCATTCCCTACTTCCAGAGTTGTTGTATGTATTAGAAGTTTAGATGACCAAACCTCTCGTGCCATAGTCTATTATCATCATCAGCATGCATCAATATTAAAGCAAAATCATATTTAGCAATGAATGTATTTAATGTATACAAACAAGGCTGATGACTTTCCTCACCAATAGAAATCATGGAGTTGTCATTCATGGCATATATGGTTGTGGAATAATGTGTGAATTTTACCCTTTTTCCTATGCTTGAATGCGTTATCTGATAATAATAATAAATATATTCATGGAGAGTTTTGGAACATGCAATATGTTCTCAAATATTCCATATTAGATTTCTACTCTCCCTTAGCCAGTGACCTCTACCGGAGTATCATCACCCATGAGGATGGGAGGACTTGTGTATGTAGAAATAGAAGATAAAATAATTTGTGTGACTTCCATATGATGGGATCCATGTGAATCCATGACCCATGCATTGAGAGAAGAATGAATAACAATTAAAGCATGAGAATCACCTCTTTTTGTGTGGTTGATCTCTCGTCTTCTTCTTGGCATTCTTAGGAATGTAGTCCCCAAGATTGTTCTGTTGAACTTCCTTTTCCATGAGATCTATTGTCTTCTTCATGTATAATGATTCGTGATTATAGCAAAAATTGCAATAACTTCTCTTTGAATTCCCTTTCTTTCCCTTTCCACCATTGGATCCAAATGATTCATTAAACGGTTTGGAACTTCCTTCCTTATTTTGTTCAAAATTCACCTTTCCCTTTCCTTTCTTCTTGGACTTTGGATTGAATGTGTTGCAACTATTATGCACAACAAGTGCCTGTGCATTGGAACCTTTGACTATCCCCATTTTGATGAGATTATCTTGCTCACATGTTACAAATTCAATACACTGATCTAATGTTGGAATTTTCCATGCTGCTCCTGAAGCGATTCTCATTGTATGGAATGTTGAGACGAATACAACATACTCTAGACCAAGTTTTTCCAAAATAGAAGAGCCTAAACTAATTTTGTTGAGTTGATTTGTCCATACCAGATCATCCCCTTATATGAAGAAGAAAGAACTTAAACTTCGTAAATAATTCCTAGATGTTTTCAAATATTCTCGAATCTAAGGAATTAAACTCTACCTCGAGCATGTGGCCTCTCATTTATTCCTTCTTTCCGAAGAGGGATTCTAACTTTTTCCAATCTCATCTAGAGTGGTAAAAGATTCAATGTGAAACAACAAGTTTGGGGACGTTGACACGTAAATAAGATCATAGGCCTCATCCATGAGGTTGAGATACCCATTTTTCTTGATATATTATGTTACCTCAACTTTTGTAGCCATTTTTATTTGGTACAAACCTTTGCATCTGAGATGATGCAAAAATTTTAGCTTCCACATGAAACAATTATGTCACGTGAGGAGAATTGCTAGCTAAAACTCCATTCTTTCTGATTTCATATTCCTCCAAATAAAGTGCCTATGTGCTTTCTCCTAGCAACAAAGCTCGGATACAATGTGAAGTTTTCACAGAGAATCTAGCTAGCAGAAAGATCACTTAAATCTTGCGAGAGAGAGAACAAAAGCAAGGCAAGCTTGAGAGAAAGAATGAATTGTATTATTATTGGAATGAATAAAATTACTCATGGTATACTTTGCATGGCTAAGTGAATTCACCATAGTAGTGATCTAGAGAGATCTTAGAAAATCATCAATAGTAAAAGCCACACTTTATGGAGGTCACTTTTGGTATGCTTTAAGGCAATAAAATACAAGCTTTATGGAGGTAGCTCTGTGTAATATCTCCAACATATTTTTGATATTTGGTAACTTATTCTTAGGAGTGGTATGCTATTGTTTAAGAGTATGGACTTCTTGCTTCTTAATCTTTTGATTATGAAGCTTTGAGGTCTTATCCCAAAGCTTGAGTTGTATAAGGTTAACATTGGAATGTATCCCTTTTTGGAGAGATTGGAATTTGTTTTTTAGTCAGATGTTTCAATAGCATGACTCTCATCCCTTGTATTTCATACTTCTTTAAAGGCATTCATTAGATGGATTCATTGACTACACAGTGTTTGGTCATATAGGCTTTATTATAAGTTGAGTATTTTTGTGGTCTAGGTTGGTGAAGAGTGGATTTTTTTATGGCCTTTGTCCTATTTGTAAGCATTATGAGACAATGAAGCACATATTTTGGAGTGTGAATATGCCAAACAATTTTGGAAGTTTCTTAAGGATGAGTGTTTCAAGGGTGCTTTAGGGCATTGTTCCTTAGCATTCCCTTTTATTTAGTGATTGGTCACCAAGGTTCACCCTAAGCTTGCAAAGCTTTCACATTATTTAAGGACCACAATTTTATTTGTTTTATAAAAATTAAGTGTAATACAAATTTTGCTCATAAAATTAGTTCACTATACTTTTATTTGTTCTTTGTATCAAAATAGAATTTGCCATCATATTTTAACAAAAACAAAAAAAAAATCTATTGATAAAAGATACCAAATGTTATGTTCTATCCTATATAATTTTCTATAAAATGTAAAAAGTATTTTTAAAAATATACCAATGCTGACATGAAGCAAATCAAACAGTTGCACAAGTGACATATCTGACATCTCAATCTTTTAGACTTAAAAGCATAGTAATTGGCCAAAACATAGAACATTAAAATTACTCTAACTTATAAAATATAAACACCTGTTATGTAAAAAAAAACTTATTTATTAGAACTAATTAAAATCACATATAGCATAACTACTCCTAAAATAATGGAAAAAACACTTCTACTAGAGCGATTAGATATCACAAACAACATAACTCATAAAAATAATTAATGGCATGAGAAATTTATAAAGGCAACCACACCAAAGTACTCCAAAGCTCTGCCGACACATTTATTTGTCCCTTTCTCTAATGGTCATTCAATGCATACATATTTCTACGCACCTTTTCCCATTGGTCATTCAATACATTTTCTGCATGACAATGACTTCCATAATATTGAAGTGATAAGCTTGAGGTGGAGTCGTATTAATCCCTCTTTCAACGGACTCAACTGCTCTTCAGCCGATTTCGCCGTCCAGGCACCAGACAAACCCTAGTCAAAGTCCGCTGTCGATCGCAATAGTAGCAGATCTTTAGTATTTTTCAATATGCAGATTTTTATAAATAGATCTTGAAAGATCCCGGTAAGTCAGAGTTGTATGGCCTTCCATGATTAATAAAAATCTCTCAGAAGAGCAGCTCATCTTTGGTGAATTCCTAGTCTATTTTTCTTTTTCAGTGCTGGCATATTCTATTTAGTAATGTTCTCTACTGCTGTACATTGTCTTTTTCAGTTTACTCTATTTCAATGGTACAAGAAAATTATATATTTTTATAAATATTTCAGAATGGTATATTTCATTGGTGCAAGAAGATTATAATTTTTAATAAATTTTTCAGATTGGTATTATAGCCAGATCGTCGAAGAGCAGGCTCGTTGAATTACATTATTTCTGTTTCGCATGTCATTGGAAATTGGTATATATTGTGGTTGTGTTGTTATTGTAAATTGTATTTAATAGTTAATTTAAAACGTTTATAAAATGATGAATATAAAAAAATAGCTGGTAGTTAGCTAATGAATATATCACTAGTAACAATACATCAATAACTCATAAGTGATGAATGGATAATTAACAGTTTATGAAAGATAACTAGAAGAATGTGAGATAAAAAGAAAAAGAAGATAAAAACTAGCAAATAATTGATAAATGGATAACATGAAGAATGTCTGTAATAACATGTTGTTTAGGCATGGATAAGTCACACTTGAACCCGCTTAACTAGAAGAATATGGAGAATAAAAAAAATCCAAATGGTCTCCCATTCCATAACTTTCAACCTAGCATTTTTCATAATTCATTACGTCACATTTATTGA
The DNA here is from genome assembly GCA_001517045.1 of Pseudotsuga menziesii. NCBI lineage: Eukaryota > Viridiplantae > Streptophyta > Pinopsida > Pinales > Pinaceae > Pseudotsuga > Pseudotsuga menziesii. The sequence continues at coordinate 95,263 of LPNX010856478.1, forward strand.
TTTAATAAACCCTTGAGTCAAAAAAACAAGGCAAACACCTTCATCATATCTCATGATGATGGGCTGAACTATTTTACCTGAAACATCAAAAAATTTCAAACAATTACCACAGGATTCCACATTTCAAACATGTTTACCTATAAAAACATTAACAAGTATACATTTATTCTATCGACATAGTCCAGCCACAAACTATGTGAATGAGGTAGCTTAATATCTCTAAAAAAAATATTCAATATAAAAATATTTCACATTACAAATAAATAAAAATATTTCTTATTAAGAATCAAGTTATTTCATTTCTCTCTTTACATTGAGTATGATATATTCTAATATTACTCGTTCTTGTTATTTAATATGTATAATTTTAATATTACACTTGTTCTAGCTGAAACTTAAATGGTGCGGCTATTTACAAAGGATAGTTTTAATATTGTATTATATTTTTGTATGATGTATAATAAGATGACTTGTCACTATTAAAAAGACTATAATTTGTATGTAGAGCATGTGAGTTGATGGTTGAATACAACAAAAAAAAACTATGAAGCTATCGTTGGATATGAAGTGTTCAACAATAAAGATTAATTATATGCGAATGAATGACGTAATTAATTATAAAGATTAATTAATCGAGAGGTAAGTGAGGAATGGACTAATTCCACTTACCATATAATTTTGGAAATCATGATGGAAGAGAGTGGGATGGAAAGGGTCCACCTGATTATTGTATTCAGGTGGTTGACTGTGTATTCTGTATTTGTTGTTGTTGATTATATTTCATCAATAACTTTTTAACCAAAGTTTTTTTAAAATAGCATATTTATAAATATAATATTATTTTATTATTTAAAAATAGCATATTCATAAATATATAAATATTTTGTTTTACCATTTAAAAATAATATATTTATAAATATAAAAATATTTTTTTCTACAATTTGATTTGACTATAAAATTGATATTTATGTTGATAGGTGTGTATATCTTAGAATTTTAGGGTGGATTATCATTTATGTATTTTCATCTGCAGAGGAGAATGGGACAAGTGTATTGTCCAAATTGATTCTATAGGCGTTTTCAAAAATTCATAATTAATCATTTCTTAAAAATGAAAAATAGCTTAGTTAACATGACAGTTCATGATAGTTGGAAAAATTAAACTTCAATTTCAACTATTCCAACTTCAACCAACTCCAATCATGACTTTTACTTGAAGTATAATTGTTGATATATTAACTTTTAAATTAACTATTAGATCTACAACTATTAGCTTAAATCCAATGATTTTACCACTATTAGCTTAACTTCAACTCTAATCACGATTATATTTGATAACTGTTAGCTTAACTATTAGATACAGCTATTACCTTAGCTTCAATTGCAATCCCTTAAGGCTTAGTCGAACTGCAATTGATATCTAGCAGTCTAGCTAATGTGTAGTCGTGTAATAGTCAAACTTCTAATAAAATAGTTCGAACTCCTAATAAACTTCTTCATCTAGCAGTTGGTCATCTAGCTAATTTATTTTTTGCTTAGATTTCCTATATAGATATTAATTATGTTTTCAAGTCTTTTTAAAGGAGGTGACGTCAACGTTCTTTGGTATAGTTTGCTTAGATTTTCCATATAGATATTAAATAGGTTTTTGCGTCTTTTTAAAGGAGGCGACGACAACGTTATTTCGGGGGTAACTGTGTTGTCGAAAATTAATAATGAAAATTGAGTCATTACATCAATTGTTGTTAAAATCTAGATTGAGTTATTTCTCAATTCCTTTTAAGTTGTGATTTTATAGATCAGACATTATTTATATTTGTTAATTATATAGCCATCGATTTCAAAAATCAATTCTTTTTATTTAGAGGTCTCTTGTGCTTGTAAAAAGGGTACTTTTTTTGTGGCAATATCCATTCATGAGATGTAATTTTTTTGAAAAATCTACTTGAAGTTCAATCTGCGAAGTGAGTTGAAAAACTTCATATCGACATTTTTTGGCCATGTTGAATTGATCTCATTGTTCTCTATACTGCAACGATTTTTTTCAGTGCTGGCATATTCTATTTAGTAATGTTCTCTACTGCTGTACATTGTCTTTTTCACTAGTAACAATACATCAATAACTCATAAGTGATGAATGGATAATTAACAGTTTATGAAAGATAACTAGAAGAATGTGAGATAAAAAGAAAAAGAAGATAAAAACTAGCAAATAATTGATAAATGGATAACATGAAGAATGTCTGTAATAACATGTTGTTTAGGCATGGATAAGTCACACTTGAACCCGCTTAACTAGAAGAATATGGAGAATAAAAAAAATCCAAATGGTCTCCCATTCCATAACTTTCAACCTAGCATTTTTCATAATTCATTACGTCACATTTATTGATTTAATAAACCCTTGAGTCAAAAAAACAAGGCAAACACCTTCATCATATCTCATGATGATGAGCTGAACTATTTTACCTGAAACATCAAGAAATTTCAAACAATTACCACAGGATTCCACATTTCAAACATGTTTACCTATAAAAACATTAACAAGTATACATTTATTCTATCGACATAGTCCAACCACAAACTATGTGAATGAGGTAGCTTAATATCTCTAAAAAAAAATATTCAATATAAAAATATTTCATATTACAAATAAATAAAAATATTCCATATTAAGAATCAAGTTATTTCGTTTCTCTCTTTACATTGAGTATAATATATTCTCATGTTACTCGTTCTTGTTACTTAATATGTATAATTTTAATAATACACTTGTTATAGCTGAAACTTAAATGGTGCGGTTATTTACAAAGGATAGTTTTAATATTGTATTTATTTTTGTATGATGTGTAATAAGATGACTTGTCACTATTAAAAAGACTATAATTTGTATGTAGAGCATGTGAGTTGATGGTTGAATGCAACAAAAAACTATGAAGCTATCGTTGGATATGAAGTGTTCAACAATAAAGATTAATTATATGCGAATGAATGACGTAGTTGTGCACTCCATAAATCGAGAGGTAAGTGAGAAATGGACTAATTCCACTTACCATATAATTTTGGAAATCATGATGGAAGAGAGTGGGATGGAAAGGGTCCACCTTATTCTTGTATTCAGTTTGTCGACTTTGTATTCTGTATTATTTGTTGATTATATTTCATCTATAACTTTTTAACTAAAGTTTTTAAAATAGCATATTTATAAATATAATATTATTTTACTGCATATTCATAAATATATAAATATTTTGTTCTACCATTTAAAAATAACATATTTATAAATATAAAAATATTTTTTTTAACAATTTGATTTGATTATCAAATTGATATTTATATTGATAGGTGTATATATCTTAGAATTTTAGGGTGGATTATCATTTATGTATTTTCATCTGCAGAGGAGAATGGGACAAGTGTATTGTCCAAATTGATTCTATAGGCGTTTTCAAAAATTCATAATTAATCATTTATTAAAAATGAAAAATAGCTTAGTTAACATGACAGTTCATGATAGTTGGAAAAATTAAACTTCAATTTCAACTATTCCAACTTCAACCAACTCCAATCATGACTTTTACTTGAAGTATAATTGTTGATATATTAACTTTTAAATTAACTATTAGATCTACAACTATTAGCTTAAATCCAATAATTTTACCACTATTAGCTTAACTTCAACTCTAATCACGATTATATTTGATAACTATTAGCTTAACTATTAGATACAGCTATTACCTTAGCTTCAATTGCAATCCCTTAAGGCTTAGTTGAACTGCAATTGATATCTAGCAGTCTAGCTAATGTGTAGTCGTGTAATAGTCAAACTTCTAATAAAATAGTTCGAACTCCTAATAAACTTCTTCATCTAGCAGTTGGTCATCTAGCTAATTTATATTTTGCTTAGATTTCCTATATAGATATTAATTATGTTTTCAAGTCTTTTTAAAGGAGGTGACGTCAACGTTCTTTGGTATAGTTTGCTTAGATTTTCCATATAGATATTAAATAGGTTTTTGAGTCTTTTTAAAGGAGGCGACGACAGCGTTATTTCGGGGTAACTGTGTTGTCGAAAATTAATAATGAAAATTTAGTCATTACATCAATTGTTGTTAAAATCTAGATCGAGTTCTTTCTCAATTCCTTTTAAGTTGTGATTTTATAGATTAGACATTATTTATATTTGTTAATTATATAGCCATCGATTTCAAAAATCAATTCTTTTTATTTAGAGGTCTCTTGTGCTTGTAAAAAGGGAACGTTTTTTTTGTGGCAATATCCATTCATGAGATGTAATTTTTTTGAAAAATCTACTTCCAAATAAATTTTCTTCATAGCTAGGTGTTGTTTAATGAGCAAGGTTCATGTAAGTGTATTCTTCCACAAAAGATAAAACAATGATTTACGTGCACAAGCATATAAAAAACAAAAAAAAACTTATTTTGTTCTTAGTTTAGAATTAAAATACTTAAATTTTAGTTTAATGCTTTTTCAAGACGAAAAAGAATGATATTTTGAATTTTTTTAATTTAGCATTAAAATACTTAAAGTGTCGTTTAATGCTTTTTCAAAAAGAAAAAGACTATATTTTGAATTATCAAGGTATATGTATAAATGGCCCATAAAAACCAAACAGAGCAACCTAAATATAATACATAAGTCATTTTCCTAGTTGATGTTTAAAGCAGAGTCCCCAATAATCTGCTTTAAAGAAAATATTCATTAGAGATAGACACACAATTTTTACGTGGAAAACCCAAAACCGGGAAAAACCACCGTAATAGATATATTATATCCCTTGACCTAAGCCAACCAAGCCGATCCAACTGAGCTATCCACCACTCAGCTCCAAGCCACTTTACAATGGATCCTCCTCAAGCCTTATAAAGAATTACTTACATGCAATACCAAGGGACGATACCATGGGTCACCAAATACCATTGGCCACCAATACCATGGAAACCTATCACGAGCTATAATAAACTATGTTCCCAAACCATGTGATAAACCTCAACCACCTTTGACTCATTCCCAGGTCAAGGTTAACCCTAACAATCCCCCCTTTAAATTTGACTTGGAGTAAACACCAACCCCCCTCAAATTTTTATGGAGGAATCTCACATACACCCCCATCATCTAGGTCTATCTTCTGAATTTATTCGAGTTACCAAGGGTATGTATTCCTTACCAAGTCTTACATCCATATGCCCTTTTACATGAAAATTGCTCCATTAATTTTTTCATGTGTCTTCATGGTGACTACACGATCACCATATGTTGCTACATCCTCTCGCTTTACCATGCTTGCTCATTGTATTCCATGTTCCTTTTGTGCCTGCATCCAACCCTATCATTGACATCCATATAAAAAGAATCCATCTACTAGATTACTATTAGATTCTGACAGACATATCTTGGGACATAAATAGTCTTCACTTAGATTGCACAAGAAAAATATAGAGAAGAATAATTTCTATTACACAATGAATAGAAGAACAATATGAGAAAGATTCCATACAATAATATTCACATTATGGGTGAATATATAATACAACATCAAGGAATAATTCGAATACCTAAAGAGGAAGTTGAATCTACCAACCTAGACTAACTTAGGAGCTAACTCAGTGTGGGAAAATCACCACTAGAGCTAACTAGTGTAATTCCATATCACTAAAATAGTTAATAATCAGTTAAATGAAGAGGGTAGGTGAACAAAGGCTCCTATATTCCCTTAAATCATACAAATTGGCGCTAGAGGCAATGGGAGTGATTTAACTTATGGGGATCGAAGCACAACTGGACATAACTGAATACCTACTCGATTCAATTGCTGGACATTGTTGGTGACACTTCAAGTGGGTTCCTAAATTATATGGATTGATCCCTAGAGCACCAAAATTCATGCAGAAATGCGTAGTAAGTGGTAGATTTCTAGTAGATGTTTCCCCCATGCATTAGTGAAGTGATGAAGACCTCCTAAGCTAGGGAAATAAGAATATATACTAATGTGGTCAAAGAAATGATTAATGATAATCCTAACAGCCCCCTTTAATCCTAAATTTGGACAACCTGGTTCATGGTAACTAAGACCAAAGGTCACCAATTACAATCTAAATGTAAAAATTATTTATCTATGTAAAATGAGGAAAAAGGCAAAACCGCATGGGGATAATACTTCCTCAAAAATGGACATGGCACATAAATTAAATGAATATCTTCACTATGTCTTGTTCTTCTCTTGAATGAGCGGGATGTCCTGCTTCTTGGTGAGAAACTCGATATATTTGTTGTAGATTCCTTGATCATGTATAATTTTTCCAATGTTGTGTAGACAAAAAACATGAGGAAAAAACCCTTGAAGCTCATCTTCTGGTGATGAAGGAGCATCATATGAATTATTACTGATGTGGCAATATAAAATATCAGATCTAAACATAAAATCAGAGATGGAGAAGATATATATGCAATCATTTCCTAACCAAAGAACATCAATAAAATCGACAGGTTCAATTTCTAGTGTGGCTAAATAATGATGAACCCGATCATGAACCTTCTTTCCAAACTGATGTGAAACCATTATAATTCTGTAATAGAGATTATGAGGCTCTGAAATATCATTAATTAAGTCATATGGAGTATTAAACAACCAAGGTATAGTGGCTCCAAAATCTGGTTGAGTCATAGTAGGAAAACTAGGTGCAACTAGTCTACATTGACAATTGGGAAAATATAGAGAGTATAAGGATATAAAATTCAGCCTAATAAAGGTTATATCATATATAAATGTTCTTAAAAACATCCCACATATATATAATTATAAGGAAAACCAACCAATGATCGAAAACAAAGACATGATAACAACTTTCATTAGTGATACACAATATAGGAAACCATGAAATTGTCTAGTTTACCAACTAAAGAATTTAGGGGTTGTAGGGTCCTCTAAGAATCAAATGGAATATATAGGGGTGTCATAACCTATATATCAGCCTACAAATAATATTTTAAATCATAGAAATAATAATCTGAATGGAGTTTGAAATAGTTTGATGAAGACAAATAAAAAACTAGTGATAAGTAACTAGTATTGAGAGGAGATGGATCTGGGAGACTGATAGGTTTCTTTTCCAAGGGAGGAAAGGATATTTTTTATTCTAAGATATCAGAATGAGTATCAAAATCATATACATCAATAAAATACTTTATTAGAGAAACCAAATCGTGGCAATCATTACCTTTGAATTGCATAGTGTGACAGTGCCCCTAGGGATCAACAAAATTTTCTCTTCCTTCTTTTCTTGGAAAATATGGAACATCAATGTCGTTCCTTTCGATAAATTGAGTCGTGATGTCCATCTCACTTTTAAAACAATAATTTTCGTTATGATAAGGTTTGATGCAATAGGTACACTTTGATCTTCCTTTCTTGTTTCCCTTCTTCTTCGAATTCGATCCTTCATCAGTAGAGTAAGAACCTTAATCTTCGGAGTCTGACTTTGGCTTCTTCTCCTTCACTTTTAGCTTTCCTTTGGACTTGAAATTATTGTTGTCAAGAGATGAAAGCGCATGATCCTTTGAGGTTTTGAGAGTTCCCATTTGAATCAGCTTGACCTTCTCTTGAGTGAGAGAGTCTATGAATGCATTCAGGAATGGCATCCTCCAATTTTGAACTGTAATCTTAGTAGCATGGAATGTTGACACAAAAACTGAGTATTTCGGACCCAGTTCGATAGGATGGAGAGGATTAATTTCTCTTCTTTATTCTCAATCCCACACTACATGAGAAAAATCACTAGTGACTTAAACTTGGCGATGAATTCCTCAATGGTTTCGAATTCACTTGGTCTCAATGAGATTAACTCATTCTCCAATTGATGTCCTATAAATTAATCTTACTTTCCAAAGAGGGATTCAAGTTTGATCCACACATCATTAGGTCATGTTAATCCATCAAGATGGAAAATAAGTTCTGGAGAGAGAGAGAGAGAGAGAGAGAGAGAGAGAGAGCAATCCATAAGCTTCATCCTTCTTGTCATCCCACCTTGCTTTCTCGACAACAACATTAGGATTGATTTCTAAGGCCATAGTAACTTTGAAGAGACCTCTGATGTGCAACAGTATCTCAATATTGGATTTCCATTCATGATAATTGAAGGAATTCAAGGTTATTATGTTATATAGATCCATGCTATGTTGCTGCGGTACCGGTGATAAAACTGAATACCTGAAAAAAAAAACTATAAAGAATTTTTTTGTAAGACAAGTCAACCTCTACTTTGACAATGAGCACATTTTCTGGGTGCAACACACCTGAATAGACTTATCTAGATAAAATCCAAAGGGAGCAATGCAAATTATTCCAGGAATTGTGTGGAACCCAGCTGCTTCTGGTGCATCAATGTAAGTATCTAAGGGAGATTAGGATAGCCTGACCAGGCTCTGATACCATATTAGATTCTGATAGAAAAATATTGGGACAGAAATAGTCTTCACATAGATTGCATAAGAAAAATATAGCTCGAAGAATAATTGTTATTACACAATGAGTTGAAGAACAATATGAGAAATCTTTCATACAATAATATTCACATTATGGGTGAATATATAATACAACATCAAGGAATAATTTGAATACCTAAAGATGTAGTTGAATCTACCTACCTAGACTGACTTAGAAGCTAACTCGATGTGGGAAAATCACCACTAGAGCTAACTAGTGCAACTCCATATCACTAAAATAGTTAACAACTAGTCAATTGAAGAGGGTGGGTCAACAAAGGTGCCTATATTCCCTTGAATCATGGAAACTGACACTATAGATACTGGGAGTTATCTAACTAATGGGGATTGGAGCACAACTGGACATAACTGAATACCTACTAGAGTCAACTATTGGGCATTGCCGGTGACACTTCGAGTGGGTTCCTGAATTATAGGGATTGATCCCTAAAGCACCAATATTCATGCAGATAGACACAATAAGTGTTAGATGTATTTTATATGTGTCCTGCATGCACTGGTGAAGTGATGAAGACCTCCTAAGCTATAGAAATAAAAAAATAGACTAATGTGGTCAAAGAGGGGATTAATAATAATCCTAACAATTACATGCTTCCTCAGCCATTGTAACCACCACTTCTCTAGGAATTATCTTCACATACATGGCTCATTAATCTTAGTACCACAACTAAGATTAAACCATCTCACATTCCTCCCCCAATCGAAGATTCAACCTATCTGATCCACATCAAGCTAGGTTTCAAGTACACCTTCCACCCTTGTACCAACCCGGTGGTTCATTCCACACTTAATGCAACATCCTTTCTATGTGCATATGAGGGATACATTATGCTTCTGACACCCTAGGAAATCAACTTTTAACATATCTCCTTTGTTTATCTTCATTTTGGCGTTGTCGTTGGTCAAAATGGATTTTATATTTTTGGAGTTGATAAGGAGTTTTTTTTGTTTGTTGTTTTTTTATTGGAGTGGCTTCTTGTTCCTTAACTTGAATTTTTTTTCCTGGGAGTCTAGAAGCTTTCTTTTGGAATTGATCTAATTTTTTCTCTAATAGAGTGTTATTACTCTGAATATTTTCAAAACTTTCTACTTGCAACTTTTAGTCCTCTTTTAACTCTTTGATGTGCTCTTCTAGTTCTTGATTAATATTTCTCAGGTGATGATTTCCTTCTTGCTTCTCTATAATTTTTCCTTTGAAGTATTCATTAACTTGTTCTGATTTCTGAATTCTTTTTAACCTCTTGATCTTTGTAACTAATATTTTGTTATGATTCTCTAGTCGAAATACTTCTCCAGTCTTGCTTGTTAATGTATTATTTTTTTTGTAATTCCCAACTTGTGTGTCTTTCTAATGTCATTGTATTTCTGTTGGAGTTCTTTCATATGTTGTTTTTTTTTTTACACATCTCGGATTCTTGACTTTCCAACTTTATCTGGACTTTCGCAATTTATTCATCATTGTCGTTTAGGAGCATGTTTAAATGTGTCACTTATTCTTTTGCCTTATTGTCGTCAACTTCCTTCTTTATACCTTGGTTTTGTGATTTTTTATTGTGATGCTTTAATTCCTCAATTTGCGCAAACAAATATTCCATTTGTTTTTCTTGGTCTGAATATCTCTGTCTTTAAACTCCTTTTAAATATTTTGTAAGTCTATTATTGTTTGTAATCTTATATTTTCATTTTGACAATAGACTAATTCATCTTCTATTTTTTTATCTGAGTATATGAACCCGAAGCCATGGTTACAACTAGACTTGTTTTCTTATGAAAATATTAGATTCTCCTTGATTATGTTGCTTCGTCGACAATTTGGTCTTCAAATTTTTCAACACTAAATGGTCCCCCTTTGAACTGGCTCTTTTATCGATAATTTGTCTTTGAATCCTTTGATAAGAGGTAGAACGAAGGGCATAATAACCCCTAATGTAGTTCCCTTGGAAGGAATTATTCTTTTAAAATTGACTTATTTTCTTCTTAAAACTTCTTTGTGGTTTGTGTGGTTGGGAAGAAGGAATGTTATCCTCCCCACCCAAGTTCAAATCTTGGGGATTAAGTTTTATAAAAAAAAATATTAAGCTTTGGGACTCACCCTTATAAAATATTTTTTTAAATAGACTTGTAAGGCACTTTAATCTTTGTAAGCCTAAAAATACGATTGATCCTTCACACTATAATTTATTTATTTTTTCCTTTATCATAAAACTAGTTTTTATTAATGTAATGTTTTTTATAAAAAAAAACAAGTATGGTTTCATAATACAATGGATTGTTTCTTTTTACTTTTTTTATTCTATGACTTGTTTATAAAACCATGTGTGGTTTTTATAAACTGTGTTGTTTTTTTTCCTTTTCTTCATTTTATTGTTTTACCTCTTCTATTTTCCTTCTTCGTCAAAGACCACAATTTTAGGGAAACCCTAGGATAATGGTTAAAAACCAAATTACACAAAGTGTAAATAATGGCCAAGGGTCGGATCGCTTCGATACTAATGTAATATTTGTATCTGAATATTCTCAAAATCTATATCAATTGAATATACTAATAGAAAATAGTTTCATGTTGAATCGTTATAAAAGAGTAAAATGTGAATGATGATTTTACAATTACATTGGTAGGGCTTTATATAAGCCTTATTGTGCTTTTTCAAATGAAAGGGTACATCTCTTTCTATTTTCTAATTAATTTAATTAATCATTTCTTTTTTATTAATTATTAATATTAATATGTATTAATATTAATAATATATATATATATATATATATAGCATTCTTGTGTCAAATAGCAACGTAAATTAGTGATATTTTGGCATCATTTTTATGCCGATAAAAATGCCGCACATCAAAGATGTCATGTTTACATCATGTTGCATTGAAATAGCAAATTGTATGTACATGTATAGAGTCTTATTAGCATCATACTAATATATCATAATTTTGGTGCCATTATTTTCAAAATTTGAATTCATCGTTGTCAATAGTGCAAGCTATATAATTTAATTGAGGAATCATGATAGAGATCAAGCAAGCACACAAACACCCTATAATCCATCTCTTATCTTCAAATTTTAATCTAATTCACTAGATTAAATAAGAAAAACAACTACCATTTGATTTGTATGATATATACTACCTAGCCTAGATTCATGCTAGATAATTATTTATTATCAACTTATTTAAATTTTGGTGGGATTGATAAGGCCTTCATGTCGCCAAATCACAATTTTTCAGTTCACCAAGGATTCATGTCTTCCCAAAACACAAGTTTGATTTGACAATATCTATATCATTCCACTTCTTAACTAGATTAACTAGATTAAAATTAAAATGATCATTTTCTTCCATTTTACTCAACTTAAATATATTAATATTTCACTTAAATAAAATTTTCTCCTTGAGAAAATTCCAAATTAGTTAAAATGAATTCATTGTTGAAAGCTCTAATCTAAGTTCGTTATCTTACCCTAGCGGTCATACCATTAGAGGTCAGTTATACATTGTGCACTATATATGTACCCTTGTGTATTATTGATTAATGGAGCAAATTTGTGAGCCTTTTCTGTCAGTTATTTTTCCATTCTTGTTTGCTCCCTATTTTCTTGATGATTTAACAGTGGTATCAGAGCAAATAAAGATCCCGAGGCCAAGAGAATAGTCTAATCCAGAGGGCTCTGATGTGAGTTAAAGATGAAGATGTTGCTGCATCGTGATCCATAGAGATAATTATCAAATTGTGGATGGGAAAGAAAGACCCCAAAGATTGTTCTAGCCGCGGTAAAGAATAGGGCTTTGAGACTACTGAGATAGAAGTCAACCATTTGCTGCTGTGTGAAAATAAACTCAATAATCAGTCCTACAAATATGTGAAGATCAAAAGTGGAGTGGCTGGTAAATGTCTGTTATTAATATTTGCAAATTGGTTCATTGCTATGAATTCAATGTGTAGAAGAATTTATTTCAAAGATTATCGGATTCATCCTTATTCAAAAGGAATTGAATATATGGAAAGAGGTATTTTATTTACATGAAAGGATTTTATTATAGGAGAAGAGAGATTTGTTCTAATTCCAATCAAACCGTGAATGATAGGGGATAAAAATTTGAAGAAAGAATAATTTTATATTGGAAGTAAAGTGAACCCGTGAGGAATCCAATAGTTGTGAAAATGAGTAAAATTTTGGCATGGAGACGTGGAGTCCAACCATTGCATAAAGCCAAAAGCGCGAATCTGCTCATTTCCAGAGAAGTCTATGTAAAGTATTTAAAATCTTAAAGTTAACATTGCAATATGGTTTGAGATCTTTTTGTCTGTTAAAGAAGCAGGCCTTCACTCATGCTCTCCATGATAGAGTGTCTTGTGTTGAAACCGACATTTGCAACATTATTGAACACATAGATTGAAGATATTGTAGACAGATTGAAGATATTGCAGCAAGTGTATGCAATAGCAGCCACTGACATTTTAATATGCGGAGAAATTAAAACAGATTTTTCCGCATTCAGAATTTAAAAAAAAAAACAATTCAACACCTTTTCTGTTGTTCAGATTTTTATTTTTGCAAGTTTTTTTTGGTGAGTATCATTATTGTTGAATTGAGATAATAATTGTAATTGGGTGCATTTTTTGTTGAACCCAACACCCATGAAGAACCAAGTAACATTCTAAACTTGTTTATGTTCAGACAAGAAGTTAATTTGCATATGATAGATTGTTTTTGATAGGGGAATGAAAGACAGTCATAAACAATAGAAGGCTTTGAACATAGAATTTGCATTTTCTCACCATGTCCCTGACAGGGGGAATAAATAATGTCAGGTTCCAAGTTTTAAAGTGGTGTTGTGAGCTTGTGAACAAATGGAGCCTGCGAACAAAACAAATGGGAAACAAGTATGCAACCTTGTTTCTGAATTTTGAAAACAGAGTGAAATTTAAAAGTTTCCAAAACCGTCAATTAAATAGAACACATGAGAGTCTACTTTTCATGGATATCGGTACAACTTTTGTGATCAACAGAAGTCATTCGAGCTTCTAGTTGATATGGTTAATGGTAATCCTAAACCACCTCTTGGTTAGTGGTCATCCCGAAACCACCTCTTGATATCTTGGATATTTTAATGGTCAACTTAAAACCGTTATTTTTTGGTCAACTTGAAACCATGCAACTTAGTAGAAGTCTTACTACTTCTGTTAGATTTTGTGTCAGGGATATATTTTCAGCCATTAGTAGCTGACCTTCTTGAGCTTTACTCTCTGAATCTGCTTGACACATTGTATTGTCAAGTAGTGGCGGTTTTTCAGGCAAGAACGAACTTAAGATTAAGGGTGGATGTTGAAAGCTCTAATCTAAGTTCGTTATCTTACCCTGACGATCATACCATTGGAGGTCAGTTTTACATTATGTACTATATATGTACCCTTGTGTACTATTGATTAATGGAGCAAATTTATGAACCTTTTCTGATTTTCTCCCTATTTTCTTGATGATTTAACATTCATTATATCACTTCAAAAAATATACTAAAAAAATTACCATTAAAAAAAATACAAACAAAAATGAACATAGAGTAGTATCGCACATGTTCCATCACCTCTCTTTTCATTGACTACTTCCAAGTGTATCTTCGTAGTTTCAAATACATTATAATCTTATATCTATGTTTTATTTACACTAATGATCACATATTTTAACATCTTAACATCTAAATCCAGTGGAAATAGATCTCTTATTTTTAAAGCATTGGATATATGGCTACTTCATTCTCACCCTTCTTATCATCATCTTTTCTTTTATTTTTGTTTTCTCCATCATCCTGCTATCTCAAGACCCCTACCTATTTTTTTTTTCTCGTCTTCCCATTTGATCTTCATATGATTTTCAAATAATTTACAGATACGAATCTATTAAAGCGGTGAAATAACTACATTCAACATACAGTCAAGATGGTACTTAGTAAACCAAAAAAAGCAATACCCTTGCTTTTTAACTAGCCATAGTTGTCTCTCACGACCACGGCTACTTTTATGCCTTTTCCTTTCTGAATAAGGTTGACAACCATCTCGAGGCAGTTACTAAATACAATTGAAACCTAAAATTGTTGTTAAACCCTTTTCCTCCCCCAATTTTGCTTAGTCTCATATCTTAACTTAAAGCATGCAAAAAAGTTTACCTTCAACAAAAACGTTATGAAGGAGGCTCTTCTGCAATAAACTGTTGGGATTGATGATTAACTGCAATGAAACATAAACAACAGTCATAAAATGCGATCTTGGAATGCACGACAATGAGCATGCATGGTAATCTGATCTTGGTTTAATGAGCACGACTATCTGAGAATGCACCCTGGTTTCAGCACGGCGATCCGATATAGATTTCAACACGGCCTCCATAAGCAAAATTGGTGATGCTCAAATTCTGAATTGTACATTCAGAAATGCTAGTATTCATTACAGAAGCAGTTTTGAATGATAGTGTATTGTTTATGTTACAAATTTAGTTAATTGGTGGGTGTGTAAAATATTTTTTTGGATAGATAAGAATCTTATTAGTCTAGATCCATCTTAATTATGGCTTTACTAAAGCTGAGAGAGATCAAATCTCTCCCTATGTAAACCTTTTTAGAGTGCTAATATTGAGTAAAGGTTTGCACTTAAATGGATTTGGTCCCTCTGGAGGCTTGGTAGAGCCAAACTGAGATGGATATATGTTGGTTAACTTGAAAGTACATAATCTAATATATTTTTCATTTTCAATACCAACATTTCCAATTTGGATATCTTTCTAATAGGCCAAAGTTTAAATAATCAATTAATTAAGAAGTAAAATAGTTATTTACCCAAAACTAATCTTTAATTCATTGTTTTATTACTAACATAAAAATATATAATCCATCATAAATTTTATTATCATTATGGTGGAAGTGCCAACTATTTCATGTTGTAAAGTATATAACACATAAATCTTTGTAAGAAAAAGTTGCATTCATTAACTAATTATGAAGTAAAATACTTGCAATTTACCCCATTATTATTAAATTGCAACTATCCCAAACTAATATCTAGTTAATTGTTCTAGTATTAACTTAATGTTACATAATCCAACAAATAAATCTTACAAAATGGAAAAAATGAAGTAAAATAGTTATTTACCCTAATTTAAATTATAGTGGAAGTGCCAACTATTTCATGTTGTAAAGTATAACACACAATCCATACATATAGATAAAAGTTGCATTCATTAAGTAATTAAAATACTTACAATTTACTCAATTATTGATTAATTTGCAATTATCACAAAACTAATCTCTAAGGTATTGTTCTATGATTAACTTAGCAATATATAATCCAATATATTTTCCATCACAATCATCCTCCTCCCAACTATTACAAACTAATACACAAAGATTTACTCGTCTAGTAACTAGCACAACCACAAGTAAAGTGGTCGGTGAATGCACATAGGCACAACCGTACCGCTTATAGCTTTCTGAAGAGAGTTGGTTGTTAAACACATGTTAAAATATATAATATACAATTTTATATCCATTATTCATACCAGATTGTTAGAGTTAATATAAGCACAAAACAAACACTATTTAATAAACAAAACAAAAAACAAAAAGTATATGAAAAACAAAAACAAATTGTTACAAGTTTCTTTAACCACTCTTTACTACTACCATGAAATGAATCTCTAATGTACACTTGTTACACTTAGGTTAATCTTGTTGATAGGCTCAAGCAAGTCCAAAATTTGAATATGTTAAATATTAGAAAAGACACTAAATGACCCTAAATACACAATAGGCATATTCAATTGAATTGTCTTCTCAATATTAAGCAGCAATATTTATAAGACTACATAACAACAAAATGATAGGTAAATTCTATGGGTCACACACTACCATGGGTCACTAATTCTACCTAATCTGACCAACTCAACTACTCAAGTAACTAACTATTTAATGCAATATTGAAGATTACAATTCTTAACACACCCCCCTAATCTCAACTAGGACAATACGTTCAACACTATCAATGAAAAAAGATGTTTGTTGGTCTATGTCTCATCTAGGCTTACATTTCATTCAAAATACTTCATCTTTACTTTCTTCCTTGAAGTGTACTTGGCCTTTTTCTTCTTTGTCTTCTCAATCTTGATGCTAAATAGTTGTTCTTCTTCAACTTTTGGAACATAGTGCAAGTCTTCTTCTTCTCTTTCAACATGGTTTTTCTTGTTGTCATCTTTACCTACACACTGAAATATTTTGTCAGAAAATGTGCATTTATATTTCATCGTTTCTTAGAGAGCATTCGCATCTTGGTGTTGCTCATCAATGGCATCTACTTCATCATTTTCATTGAATTCTTCATTTGCATGTACCCACTGTACATCCTTCATTGCTTCTTAAAAAATTGTGTGCTGAGAAGAAAACAAAGCATACTGTAGATGCTCATTACTAATAGGAGTCAGCTCATAGATCTCCCTCAAACTTCTGGTTTTCTGGTTTTGGGGTGGACTATCTGTTGTTGTTTCTTTTGTGTTGCTATCAACTAGTTGTTGCTCATTCTGAGTAACTGTTGCAGCTTCTATGCTGCTATCAATTGTCTTTTGCTCATAGAGACCATCACTCACATCACTGAGTACTGCTACATTGACAGGTTTGTTTTCAAAATCAAACATTACTAGATCAACATTGGCTGCTGCATAAACACAATCTTCTTGACTATCTTCCACTTCAGTGTCGGATTCCTAGTGCTTTGCGTGGCTTGCAAATTCATGTTGTTTTACAACCGCCTCTTCACTAAATACTTCTTTTAGTATATTCCATGTTCTTTTTGGAGTATCAGCTTCTACAATATAATGAAATAGAGAATAGTATATACTATCTTGTATGAGACATAAGGCAACAACTTTCCTTCTTTCTTTTTGGAACTCTGTCAAAGATTTAAACGAATCTGGATCTCTAGGATCTTCTTCAACTATGAAATGCCACATATCTTATAATTTCAACAAATTACTTACTTCGACGGCCCATACATCATACTCATCTCCATGAAAGTTCTACCATAAACCTTCTGGTGTTAAGAGATTTCTTACCTCTTCAATCTCTTCTGGTAGTGCTTATGGTCGCTCCATCTTCGATTTTCCAATCTTTTTGTCTCGATCACAACCTCCAATAAGATCGGATCTATGTGCGCGTGCTTTCCACTTTGTGAAAAGGCTTACCGAGAAACAAAAAAAAATGGATCATGCCATTGGCTCTAATACCATGTTAAAGATTAGAAAAGACAATAAAGGGAATCTAAAAACACAATGGGAATATTGATTGCCTCAGCAATTAAGTTGCCTTCTTAATATTAAGCAGCAATATTTATAAGACTACATAATTGATAGTGGTTAATTGAGATTACGATTCTTAACTGAATAGAAATGTACTTAAATTTATAATTTTTATATATATTTAATTTTTAGAATTGATATATGAGAGAAATCTCATCTACTTAGGCTATAGCGCCTCTCCCACTTTAAACTATAAAAAGTGCTTCTCAACATAATAATATAATTATGAAATTTGCATAAATGAAAATATCTTTCATCATCTTTCAAAGTTTTTAAGATGTCTTTCATAGTTTGTTAGAGTTGATAAGACCAAATTTTAAACTTCCCTAACTCTCGCAGATTTTTATGTCATGGTCTCTAATTATGCGTAGGTTTTTTATAGGTTTTGCAAAGTAGTAAGTGCTTTTTAGAAATATAAAATCAAGTATACATAAAAATAAGAATAGTTATATAAATTATATATAATTTTATTAAATGTATATAGTTTTTAGGAACAATAAGATAAATAGCATTTCATTAAATTCAACGTTATATATTAGAATTTTGAGGTGGATTATCATTTATGTTTTTTTATCTATGGTCAAGAATGATGCAAGTGTGTTGTTCACATTATGTAATCCAAAATTTATAATTAACAATTATAAAAAAAAAAAAAGTCCTGTAATAACTACACTTTGTGGTAGTTAGTAAAAAATAAGTAAAAAATAAAAAATAGCTTATGTGATAACTGAACTTAATGGCATGGTAATATGTAGTCCATGTGACAGTGGAACTCATCTAGCATCTAGAAGGGGAGCTAATGTGCACAAGGTTTAGTCAAAGCATTTTACAGCTCAAGTAATATGCATTTCTGAAAGTCAAACTCCTTTAAACTCTTAATAATTCCTCTGAAATCATGTGATAGTTGTACTTAGTGGCATGGTAATGTGCAGCTCATGTGAGAGTCCAACTCTATTCGACACTTAAGAGTAAAGTTAATCTAAAAAAGGTTTAGGCCAACTCCATTTGGAAGCTAGGAATTGAGATAACTAGAAACTTTTATATTAATTAAAATAGCTTTATATTAACTATTAAGTTAACTTTTGATAATACAACTTATGATAATACAACTATGAGTTTAACCACCACAAAAGAAAAGATATAGTGACATAAGATAATCTGTAATAATAAAAACTAAACTATATCTAGTCGGATGGGATAATCTACTATTATGACCGAAGAGGATTGCTTTATTCAGATAATCAGGGCGTATTCGTGTTTGTTCATAATCTACTATTATGACCGAAGAGGATTGCCTTTATTCAGATAATCAGGGGTTATTCCGGTTTGTTCATATATTATACTGGCATCTATACGTTTCACTTTCCATGGCCATTTGTGTCATCTGAGATTCTTGCTTTTAAAAATAATGATGGGTACAACAAAATCTCATTGCATTGTTGTTCATCGGGTTCTCCCTGCTACTACCATACAGCTGCGAGTCATAACAGGGCTGAACGGCCCGGGTTCTTTGCGGGCTGCTAGCAACAATCTTTGGCTTTACCTTCTTATACACGTAGTCTGATTGAGTTTCAATCTATGTTGTAGTAAGGCACCATAGTGTAGTGGTATCTCTGCGATATACGAGATCACATATAAACGTTGTTAAACTTGTCCATTCAAACTCAACACCATAGTAGCAATTGCATTCTCAAGGAATATATAATATATACGTTCTCCAAAACTAAACTTTGTGTGGGCTAAGTTATTTTCAAATGAAGGAAATGTTAATTGGCAAATATAAGATTGTCTCATACAATTTGCGTGTTGTTTAAGTGCAGAGTCAATTTTGGTTATCAACTGGGCAGTTCTTTCCTAAAGTGCATCATGTATAACCTTGATAATTACTTGCAACCTATCTTTCCTTTGCAATATTCTTTAAATGTGTATGTATTACTCTTGGTGTGAAAAAAAATGTATCCATTACTCTTGTTAGTTTCTCTGCAGGATGAAAGCATTTGAAGTATCAAGTTTTAACAGCTGATCTTTCAAAGGATGGCATCCAAAAGCTGCACCCTGTAGTGGGCGCAAGCTTATTAGATTTTTCATATATGTTATAATTGTGCTAGAACCATGGGTATGGACCTGGCTTTGTTGTTGTTCTCATTGTACAAAACTTTTTGATTGCCACTCTCTTCAAAGTGTTTGAAACTCATTTAAATCTTCGCACGTACATATATGCTCGTCTTTCATATCTTTTAAAATGGAATTGTTTATCTTAAACACTCATATTTCAACTATATTTACCGAATAAAGAAGAATGGCATACCCTCACTACAACAAAAACTGGATTTAGCGTCTCTTTTTGCATCCTTTTTTGCGTCTAGACCATCTTTCAGTGTATTTTTCTTCAATTTTTGGACAAAATGGTGCAATTTCACGGGTTGGTGCTATTTTAGGCATTTTTTGCATCCTTTCTCTAAATCTGGCGCAAATTGCGGCGTAATTTGCACCAGGTTTTGCACCTGGTTATGTGCCAGGTTTTGCATCAGGTTTTGCAACAAGTTTTGAGCCTAGTTTTGCACCTAATTTTGCGCCTAGTTTGTACATCTACTCTTGTTGCCCCCCCTTTTACGCCCATGTTTGCCTCAACTTTTACGCCCTTTTTTTCATCCACTTTTGCATCATTTTTTACATCTACTTTTGCATCCACTTCTGCTTCTTTTTTTGCATCCCTCTGTGCGCCAAGTTTTGCATCAAAATTTACATCCTGTTTTGAGTCTAGTTTTGCATCTCATTTTGTTTTAGCCATTTTTTGCATCCACTTTTGCATCCATTTTTTCGTCCACTTTTGCACCCACATTTTCATCCCTTTTTGCATCCTATTTTGCATCCATGTTTACGTCTTTTTTTGCATCTACTATTGCATCCACTTTTGTTGCGTCCCAATTCACACCCATTTTTGCGCTTACTTTTACACCCACTTTTGCTTCAACTTTTGCATCCGCGTTTGCATATTTTTTTGCATCCAATTTTACATTAGTTATTGCATCCCTTTATGCATCCATTTTTGCATCCACTTTTGCATCGGGTTTTGCATTGGGTGTTACGACTACTTTTGCATCTAGTTTTGCATCTACTTTTGTTGCATCCACTTTCGCACCCAATTTTGTATCCAATTTTACATCCATGGTTGTATCCACTTTTGCACCACTTTTTTCATCGTATTTTGCTTCCATGATTGCATCATTTTTTGCATCCACTTTTTCATCACCGTTTGCATCCATTTTTGTTGCACCCCATTATGCGCCCACTTTTGCACCTACTTTTGTTGCATCCAGTTTTACACCCAGATGTTGAAGATGAAAATGAGGATAATGATTATGATATTGAGGATGGTTATGATGATGATGATAATGTTGTTGATAATGAGGAGAACGATGACAATGATGATGACGACGACGACGATTATGATGATGATGATGATGATGATGATGACAACGATTATGATGATGAGGAGGAGGATAATGGCAATGTCGAAATCACTGATGATTATGATGGCAATGAAATGAATGATGATGATGGTGATGATGACAATGACAATGATGATGAATACAATGAGAATGATGATGTTGACCATCTTAAAAAATAAGTTGTTGTTTTCATGCATAAATCATGTGTGTCCTCCATGTCCCTTTTCCACTAATCACATATTTTGGGTAGATGTTATTTCTTATTCCAAAGGTAATGATGAATAACTCATGAAAATGCCAATAATCGTGATGATGATGATCTCAAGGACAATGGCGATGATGATTATGCCGATGATGATGACTATTGTGATAATCATGATGACACTAACAAAGATGATGACAATGATCATCATCATCATCATTTCCATCATCGTCATCATCAAAAACATCATCACTATCATTGTCATCTAGTTCATCATCGTCATCATTTAAAGCATATGGGTATGTTTACCAATTAAAGCATGCATAACAAGTGAGATTATTCTAAAACACCCCACCAAAGTACAAAATTCAAACCACAAAAGAAACATAATATTGAAATTGTTCCCATTTTCTTTCTCCCAACAAAACATGCTTCATTTTAGGGAATTATGTTAAAATACATACATTCATATTCCATCCAT